>PVJX010011015.1:0-55011 GCA_004027295.1 Dolichotis patagonum | reverse complement strand
CCCACAGTAGGAATGAGCACACAGATTCCGGAGGTGTAGGAGGCCCCAGAGGCGGGCTCAGTAGCCTCTTCTCATCCCCCAGCTCCTGAGAGCAGATAGCCCAGGCTGAACACCTCCCGTTCCCTCACACTCAGAGTGCAAGTGCCCTGTGGATCAGAGTGAGCGATTCTGTCCAGCTGGTCCCCTCATCCGCTCAGGTGCCCAGCCCTACTTGTGTCTTCTGCTCTCTTTCATTAAGTGGTCACTAGTTGCTGTACCAGGTCTCTGTTACCCCTGAGAGATGTTCCTTGTAGAAGAAACCTTCTGATAGTGGTTTCTTCTACAAACTGCCCCCCCCATCACACCACCATCACAGGTGACTCCACCTTCATCTGAGGGCTTCTTCATTCTTCTCTACCACATGCCCCTGCCACTGGCCACAACTGGTGGGATCAGGGTAAGCAGGGAGCACCCAATTCCAGGTGGGGTAGGGAACAGCTTGGTAGGCAAGCTCTGCCACCAAAGCCTTCCTAGACCACATAGTATGTGGTCAATCTCTCATGGCCTCTCTTAAGGACTGTGAATTGACCTATTTGGACTGATAGCCAGAAGAGGGAAATGTGAGACAAAGGGTCATACAGAGAAGAGGACAGGCATGCAGGGCCTAAGACCAAGGCAGGCAAAGGTGGTGGCATGAGAGAGGCCTAGCAGGTGCACCAGCACCTAGGTGGAACACCAGGGACCAGGGAGGGAATAATAAAAGGGCCGGGCATCTGTCTGTCGTGGTCCTGGAGTGGGGCTAGCAGCTTTGTCTACTCCATCCTGTACTCTAACACAAATCCAAGGTGACTCCTGTGAGGGGCTGGGATGTGACTCTGCCCCAGGAAGCCAAAAAGCCATTGAGAGCCGTTTGTGATTTTGGGGCTCCGCTAATGACTTCAGCTCATCAGGTGAAGCGGCTGCTCTTCCCTGTGGAGCCCAGTCACTTCTCCAGTGCCCTCTGCCCAGCCTATCAGGTGAGAAAAGACCTGGCGCAAAGCTTGGTCTCTCTCCCCATCGCTGGCCTCTGCTTGTTCTTCCTGCCTCCCCCTTTCTCTGTCTGTCCATCTTATTCTCTCAAATGAGACTTCAGGGCTGCTTGGATCAGGCCCAGGAAGCATTGATGCTCTTTAGAAAGGCTGGGTGACAAAGGTGTGGGAGGATTCTGTTTGACGGAGAGAGAGAGCTAGAGAGAGAATTTCCTGGAGAAATCTGCCAAGCAGTTTCTTATACCAACCCACATGCCCTGCTGGCTGGGCTGTCAGCCTTTGATAGAAGCAAAAGGAAGGTTTCTAATTGTGCTTGCTGCACTGAAGGAATTTATGTCCCATCAGAGTTGCCACCTGGGTGTCCCAGGCCTCCTTTCAGAAGAGCCCAGTCACAGCAGGGCTGGAGACACACGCATCTGGGAGGGAGCTTTGCTGACTGTTCCCAACCTGCTGGCTCAGCGTTTATAAGCAATACTCAGGGAGAGTCCTTCTGGGCTCCAGAGTCTCCTGGTCTCTGATTCACTGCTCACCAAGCCTCCAGGGACCATCCACAATGCCTTAGGAGCTGTGTAGGAAACTAAGGCACTGTAACTGCCAATTTTCTTGACCTGTGGCCTTGTACTACTCAGGAATATCTGGTTACCAGTGACAGAAATCACTCCAGTAGATCTAAATTTTATTTTGAGATGACAGGATCTCATTAAATTGTTCAGGCTGGCCTTGAACTTGTGATCTTTCTACCTCAGCTTCCAGAGCAGCTGGGATTATAAGAATGTACCACCACTACTCTGGGATTTATTTATTTATTTATTTGAGACAGAGTTTCACTATGCAGTTCAGGCTGGCCTTGGGCTCACTTTGTAGCTCAGTCTGGTCTCAAGCCTGCAATGATTCTCCTGCCTCAGCCTCCCAAGTGCTGGGATTACAGGAATGCACCACCACACCCAGATCAAATCTAGGTTTTAAAATGACATTATTATAAGGGTGTGAGATTGCTCATAGGAAGTTTGATGACAAGGTTGGAGGAGACAAAATCCAACCAGTTTTGGTGGTTGGGGGGAAAAGGGGCACCTAACATACCACAGTGGCATGAATTACTTACCAGCATGGGTGTATGTGGCCCTTATGCAGAATCCCTTCATTCTAACCCTGACTATGTACAAAGAGGAGGAGGGTTGTTTGTCCAAAGGAAAACCAAGGTCTGTCGCCAGAGGGAAGCAACATGGTTTCCAGGCACCTACAGCACTGTCTCTCTACCCTTGCTCATGATTTTCTACAGTGTCCCTCTTCAGTCCTGCCTGCTCCCATGCTAGTGCTCACTGAACTTGGCAGTCCTGTCTGCTTTCTTCTTGGCATTTTACAATCAAGCCTCCAGTCATTTATCTGTTCATTCATTCACACATCTATTTGTTGATTCATTCAACAAGAATACACTGAATACCTATCTACTGGGGTCATGCACTGGGTAATAGCTGGGGCTTTGGGTCTTCTTTGACAGTGGCATCCTCAGTTGTCTTTTTCAGTATCTGGCATAGTGAAACCTCCCTGCCTTGCCTTATTTCAACCCATCTCTTTGATGATGCCTCCATCCAGCCAATTCGAGGCCGACATATGTGGCAGGGCAAAAAAGGGTTTGGAAAACCTCAGCTCTCTGTAGAAGCAAAAGCTCCAATGTTGGTTTAATCACAAGCATCTGGCAGTGAGTCATCATGTATCTCCGAAGAGACCAATCAGTTGGGGTAGGAGAAGGGGAACAGAAGAGATCTAGTGTCTGGGGTGCTGATAAAGGCAGCTCAGAAGGTGCTAGTGACATGGGATCCCAGGCATGGGGTGGGGAGTGTGCACAGAGATATAAAAAAAGGGTACAGCATGATGGGTGACAATGACACATGAAATGGGGTCTGAGGGCCTACCTCTGTAGCTTCACCATACTGCCCACCTGCTGAACCACCTCGAGCCCTAGCAGGCCTGTCTCCTAGTCCTTCCCAGCCTGAAAAATCCCAGCCTTCAGATCTGATGTATCCCTCACACGACAGATTATGTTGGATTTACATTTCCTCTTTGTGCCAAAGCCAAAGGAAACAATCCCAACAACCTGTCACTTAAATCAGAGGAGATTTATGACTTCTAGCCAGAGAGAAGCTTGTTACAAAAGGAGCATCCTACCTGCCCATGAAGATGGGAGCGGCTTGTGGCGTCCTTGGCAGCCTGTCAGGGGCTCATCAATCACCACTGTGCTCTCAGGCTTCCTAGCAGTCACCAAGGGCTGGACAGACTCATGACCCTTGATGTGGAGTCTAGAGCCATGGTCTTATCCTCAGGGGGGAAGGACTTTTACAGGCAAAGACCCCAACCCCATATCTCCTGTGGTTTGTTAGGATCAGTTTGATCCTTTCTGTGCAACCAGAAAGCTATCATTCAAAATGCCTCTGGGGATGCTTATTCTTTGGGGAGCTCAAAGTACAAAACAAATGGAAGGTAATTGTCCTTATACATATAAGCAATCAAGGAGGGCTGACCTCTGTACCAGTGACAGAAATCACTCTGGCTAATCTAATTTCAGGAGACATTATTACACAGATAAGCTGGGAGGAGGCAGATTCAGGCCACTTCTGGTGCATGGGGACCTAGGGACATCAGGGGCCCTAACACTCCTAAGTGAAGCAAGATCAAATATGAGACTGGACAGCACAGGAAGCCAGGAAGCCTGGAATGCTGCTGCTCTTCACAGTGCCGGCTGGTGATAGATGTAGATGGGGGAGAAAACAGGGGTGAAGAGACATGTGTTGTGCAGAGAGCTGGGGGATCTTTGCTCTGTCTCAGACTCAGTCACCCCTCCAGTATCCTTCAGGCTATGGACCAGCCTTGTTTTCTGAGGCATAAAAACAGTGTCCAGAGTAAGCACTGTGGTAGGCAAAGCTTTTTAAGCATTCAGAATAACAGATGCCAGGTTTTTAAATTATGTCTAGTTGAATCTGTGCTGCATATTAAAAACAAAACCTGAGCCAGGGGGCAGTGGGCATAACTGTAATGTCAACATTTTGGGAGGCTGAGGCAGAAGGTTGCAAATTAGAGTCGAGTCCAGGCAACGCAGAAACTTAATGAGATGTTGTTTCAAAATAAAATAATAAAATACAGATTGGAGTTCTGACTCAGTGTCAAGGCCTTGGTTCAACCCCCAGTATTAGGAAAAAAAACCCTAGAAAATAACAAATCATTTGACATCTGTGAGCATCTGGGAATAACATCCACCTCTCTAAGTGGTGGTAAGAACTCGAAGGCTTAATAGATAGGAAAATGTCCTGAAAACTGTCAGATGCCATGTAAATGTTAGTCATAGGGTTACACAGGGACAAGCAGGAGGAAGAGTTTAAAAGGGTTGCCCCATTCTGGGTGTAAAGACATCCTCCAGTGCCATGAATTGTCATCTAGCCAGCTAAGCCCTGAGTTTTTTTTTGTCTACAGCATTAGGGATCAAAACCAGGACCTTCAGCATGCAAGGCAAATGCTCTACCACTGTGCCACATCCCCAGCTCAGGGACCACGTTTCTTATACTCCCTTTCTACATTCTTCAGTGCTTAGCAAAGGACTGAGAACATAACAGCAACTCAATAAACACCTGGGAATGAGCTAATGATATTCAACAGAATGAAATGCACAATTAAAGCAACAGAATGCTAAAAAAGGGCCATCATTCCCAACTTACAGACCTTTAGGGACCACACACATAACACAGGCAAGGCAGGCTGGTAGAATCTGATAGGGGCTGGAGAGACAGCAGGGAACTTGGAGGGCATGTGGCCCATCTCTCGAGGGCAGTGGCTCCTTTCTCCAGTTGTGCCTGGCAGTAGCTCATTCACTAGGGACAGTGAGCCCAATGATGCCACAACTTCTGAAGTTTTACATTTATAAAATGGTGACTCTCCTCATCTTCAAAGTACAGGCAACTGGTTTGAATATTAAAACAAAACAGGACAACATATTGTACAGAACACTCAGAACACATCTGTTGCCCAGGTTTGGTGTGAGATCCACCTTTTGGGCACCTCAAGCTACTCCCATGGCTTCTTTTCAGGGATGGGGAGCAAAGGCCTCAGAGTGGGGTGTGAGTTGCACAAGGATGCATAGCTGGTGACAGCAGATAATTTGGAGAAGGGAGAACCATGTGTCTTCTGGGTACCTTTCCTGCTCTCACTGTGGTTCCTGAGCTTTGTTTCCCAGCAGGCTCTAAGGAGGATCTAAAAAGCAAAGGCCAGGTTACCTGGTCCACTGGTTACAAGAGGTCGACGGTGGCACTGGCCATAGGGCCTCCTACCTGGTGTGAGCTTGACACTGACAGATGGAACAAGAAGATGGGACGAGCTGGGAGGCTGCAGGGACGGGGCTTCCCCAGGGCTCAGCCCAGGCACCTAAAGTCAGACAGCCTTGCAAACAGATGAAAAAGAGCAGGGGAAGGGGAACCAGGAACCACAATAATGAGCAATGGCCACGCAGAGGCCTCCCAAGGCTTCCACCCTCCATGGAGCTATGGCCCAAGGCCCAGGGATGATTTGTTTGCCCACAAATCCAAATAGGATGTCAAGCAAATCATCAGATTGGCTGAGAATGACTTGTTAATTAGAAAATAAAGCTGGGGCCTACATACTCAGAGCTGTGTGTGTTTGTGGGAGTTTGCTTTGCTTTATGGAGTGGGCGGCTCTTGCCATCATGATAATAGAGAGCTGATAAACAGAGAAATCACAGGAAATCATTTGGCCTTCAGCCTGCAGTGAGGGCTGAGGGGAATGAGGATGTTGGGGTTGGAGGAAGGGACAGCAGCTGCATTTGTCTGTGCAAACCAGGGACTCGATGTCTATTGATTGCCTGTTTGTTTGTTTGCTCTTGTCCAGAGCTGACCTCTCCTCCCAGGACACCGCCCCGCATCCTCATTTCCATACACTCAGTGCCACAGTCTCCCCAGCTGGGCTGCACCCCAGCTGACAACCAGTATGGATGTGGGCTCCATGGGGAAGCTTGAACATCTGGAGTCCCCTTCTAGAAAAAAGAACATGAAATTAGTGTAAATGTGAATATTGTTTCAGGATAAAAAAAAAACAAAACAGATTTTGAAAACTGCCAAGCATCCGAAAATTCAGAAAAAGTAACAGTGAACCTATTTGTGTTTTGAACCTTGCCACATCTTTAAAGCACTTTTCTATTCTCTGCAGCTCTTGGCTTCATTCTCTTTGGTGGCCTCTTCCCTGGCTGTGATTATGTAGAGACATGTGATAACCCACTCACAGAAGAAAGCCCCCATTTGGGGGAGGTGTCAGTGGAAACCAGCTGCTTGCGTCCCACTGTGGGGGCTGAGATGAGAACCCCCCCCCCAGCTCACCCTGGCTTCTCATTTCTGTACTTCGTCACCTTTCTGGTGTTGAATGCTATTGGTCAGAGTCCTCGGGGTTGGACATGTGGGCATGGATCACAGTGCTATGACACGGAGTTGCTTGGCAGTAGGGCTGGGGATTTAGCTCAGTGGCTCAAGTGCTTGCCTGGTAAGCGTGAGGTTGTTTGATCGCTGGTACTAAAAAGAAAATTTAAAAAATAAAAAGTGGACTGAAAATGTTTTTGGAAGCCATTCCTATACCAGAATAGCTGGCTGTGGCTTAACTCTACATAGCATCAACTGAAAAACCAGGGAAATATAATCCACTGTCCTCCTACTGGATATGACTGCAACACAGACTCTTCACAGCCAGGTCCCCAAATGCCTGCACTGCTTCAATACTGCCTGACAGAAGCTGCAGGGGAAAGAAACATCAGTCTTAACAGATATGGTTCAAGTATCCTACTTTTCAAGTTTTATAAAAATATCTGGACATGTGGGTGATCTATCTGGTCTGTAGAACACTATATAGCAGTTAAAAGACAAGAAAATATTCTGATATGGAAACAGGGGTATCTGTATATTTGTATCTATAAAGGTACATTCATATGCAAATAAACTTAAAAAGGTCTGGCAATGTATAACTAATCACTAAAGTTAAGTGTCTCCCAGGAAGGGGCTGAGAATGGGACTGTGATTGGACAGAACAGACCTCAGCTCTATCTTTTTTTTTCCTTGTCTTTTTGAGATAGGGTCTCACGATGCAGTTCAGGCTGGCCTTGAGCTCTCTTTGTAGCCCAGACTGGTGTCAAATTTGTGGGGATCCTCCTGCCTCAGCCTCCCGAGTGCTGGGATTACAAGCGTTCAGCACCATGCCCAGCTGCTAAACTCTGTTTTGAGTGCTGTTCACAGCATGCTGGCTTGCTGTTGAACTGAGGGTCCTGCCTTGGCAGTTGAATGTATAGCTCTGAGTTTCAGAGAAAAGCCAGGTTGAAGACTTAATTGGTGTGTGCTTGTTGTAAAATGATACATTTTCACACACATTTTTAAACCAAGATTGCTTTGGTTGCATGAAATAAATCTATTCAGGCTAATCCAGCAGAAAAGGGAAGATGCATTGTGAGAACATAGAACAGAGACACCCGGGCAAGTAACATGGCCAGGTCTCAGCAAAGTCTAGAACCAAGAACTGCAAAGTCACCAGGAATCAAAGAAGCAAAGCCTCTCTCTCATACATTTGGGGAGGTAATTATTAAAAATCTTTCCCTGCCCTACTAAAAGTCATAAACCGTGTCTGTAAACTGCATGGCCTCCGCCACCAGATGAGGCAAAGCCCCTTAGAATCTGGTTCAGGAAAGTCATGAGCTGCTTCCCTCCCAGCAGCGCCACCACAACAGCACTGTGGCTGCATCCTGGGGGGCCCGCAGAGCCACCCCACTCCACCTCCTCACTGCTAATTTAGCTCCAGCGAGGTTGCATCTGCTTTGCCGGCAACTTCGCAGACTAAAGGGAGGCATCGAGGAAGGGAGGAAGCTGCTGGAGACTTGCCTGGGACTCGAGGCTAATAAAGTTGATTAGACTGACAAGTCTCTCCTGCTTTATTACTGACAGCTTGTGTCCTCATTTTGATTTATCACCACCACACCTACCTGAGTCAGGATCGAAGATTAGCCCAAATTAACGCTCGGGTGACTCAGGAGAGCTGAGACGTGACAGCGAGGCTGGGCTGGGCTGCGGGGCTGAGGTGGCTGCAATCAGTGAGTGGGTGGGCTGGAGACAAGCCAGGCGGCCTCCAGGGAAGCCAAGACAGACGACCAACCAGGGGTTGACGCTCCTCTCTCCTTCCAGGGAGGAGGAAGGATGCCACTGTTTGCTTTCTTGCCAGGGACCAAAGTCCATAAATAAAGCTGGTGGGTATTGCGTGTGGCTCTGCCAGTCTCAGGAGGGTAATAAATCAAAACCAAGCTCCATCTCTGCAGACACCTGGAAACGTGAGCAAAATTATCTCCAATACAGGGAACACTGGGCCCTTGTTACCCAATTCCAGAAACGCAGCAGTTGGGCCTATAACACAGCAATGTCTATGTGTGGCCCTGAGAACAATCTGGATCCCTGTTGCTGACCATTCATAGCACTCTTAAAGGCTCCTGGCTGCTTAAAGTTCCCACATTTACTGCTTAACTGCACTTTTGCGATTGACCCATGCCTTCTGTTTCTCCCGAGTCCCACTTCCAGAGACCTACTGGAACTCTTAAAGAGCACAGGCAGCAAGTGTCACATCCCTAGAGGTACTTAAGACTGTGTTAGGAGAACATTTGGAGAAAGTCTGAGTACTGTCTCTTTAAGATCCACTTCCAAGTGAGCTTCTAGGACACAAACTGGGAACCCCAGGGAATAAATCAATAAATTGGTAAAGCACTATCATTCACAAATCAAGATGGTGCCAGGTTCCACTGATATATCAAAGCCCAGAGGTGGAGTGTCCTGACCTTCAGCCAGGTCACCCTCAGCCCTGATTCATTGCATGGTAACAGAATCAGCCCTAAACCAAGGCCTCAAAGCACAGCAGACGCTGAGTGAATATGCATTGAGCAAGTGGGCAATACACCGTGTAGAGTGGAATCCCAAGCTGGTGGCAGGAAGGCTGATCCCTGCAACTGTACCTCTTGACTCCTAGATCCAAATGCTCTTTGGACACCTCTGGTGAGTATCAAACAGTGGTCTTACACATGAAACATCTAAGATAATACTTTTGATTCTTCTGTCTGCCTCATCCAGGACTAATACAGGCCACCAACCAGCTTCTCAAGTCAAAAACCTAAGGACCATCTTTGAATCCTCTCTTTGTATTTCTCCTTGACCTAATGGGACCATTCCATTCCACTAACTGTATCTCCAGAATACACCTCAAGTCTATCCATTTTCTTTGCTACCATCTATCCATCATCCCTTGTCCAGACTATAGTAGTTGGCTCTCAATGGTTTCATTGGCTTGTACTCTTCTACAGTATCCACATCTTTGTAAAATATAAACCAGAGCAATTGTTCCCAATCACAATTTTTTATAAAAGTGCATAAATTTATGGATATCCATCTTGATTCCTTATCTCACATCACTTTTTCCTAACTTACTACACTCTGGCCATTCAGATTTTCTTCTTTATTCTTCCACCCAAAACTTGTTTCTTCCTAATGGTCTTGGAATTTGTAGTTTCTCTCCCTAGCAGAATTTTCCCAGATCTTCACATAGCTGCCCACTTACATTGATTCAAATCTCAGCTTGGATATTACTTCTTATTTTGTAGAAATGCCACTCCAACATCTTGTAGGCCTTTAATTTTTTCCCCTCATAGCACTTTTAATATTTTTATTTGTTCTCTGCTTCCTGCCATCAGAATATAAGCTTCATGAGCTAGTCTATATCCTTCCCTGCTACATTCCCAGGGTCTAGGACACCATTTAGCACACCAAGTACCTTGGTAGGTACTCAGTATGTACAGAATGGATATAATCTAAGGGCAATTGTGCCAATCAAACACTGATTTGGAGGCTTTGTGTCCATACTTCATATTTCCAAAAGATCCAGGGGCCATTGCCTTGATGTTCTGAGTTTGACCTTGACATTGGTGGACTCGTGGCACTGGCAGGGGAAGCTGTGCCACAGGTAAGGAGAGATCTCTGGGAGACTAGGCTTCTACCTGCTGGCCATGCTCTCTGGGCCTTCTCAACCCTGGTAGGTTCCACTCATTTTAATGAAGCAAAAGGACTTTCTTTTGGATTCCCAAAACCCATGCCTGTGATTTGGAAGTGCATTTGCCTGGCTACCAAGTTGGACTGGACTTGAAGTAACCTAAATTGCAAAACCAGCCAGAAAGTTGAGTTTTCATAAAAGACAAAACTTACTGTATTGATTGGGGCATGGGTAGGAGGGATCAGGGGGAAATGGAAAACAGCCAGAAGCTCCCACTTCTGTGTGAGTGTAATCAACTCAGAGGTTTAGCTTCTGTTTCATTACACTGGGGAGTAAAGAAAGCTGACTTAACCCCACCCCCACAATCTAACACACCTGCAGGTAATATTGCTCACTTTCTAAATTTTTTTAAGCTGTTTTCCTTATTAAACTTGCACTGGGTGAATCTCCACTGGCCTATTGATTTGAGAATTAGACTGTGTATCAAAGATATGAAAATACAAATTGTTGTTTTAGAGAGAAATGACTGCCTTTATATTGTTTCTGTCTCCAGAGTTTTGAATATTCCCTGGGGTTCCCAGGCTGCATAGAATCAGAAAACAAGGGCATCTTCGTGAAAAATGTGAAATGAGTAGATTCTAAGCAACCTCCTGGTATTGTTGATAAGGGGCCAATAACAGGACAAAGATTTTTCAATTTACTTTCTCTTTTAACCATATATTCTCTATGGAGAGAAGTCTGCATCAGAAAGTTCTTGGACATCTTGAGTCAGCATTTAAAACTTGGAAGTGGACTCTTGTGCAGGACCCCTTTTCTGATCGACCATGCCTCTGTGAGTCAGATGGATGGTGCAAGAAATTTCCTTTGGCTGATGTAAAATTAATATGCATCTCACCATCTGTCTTTGAAAATACAGCTAAGAGATAAAGGAGACAAGAGCATGCTCAGGCACTTTATTATATGCTAAGAGTTTGTCACATGTCACTTAGCTCTATGCTGGGTTGTGTTGACCAAGCCAAGCAATGAGACCCTCTGGAGAACAGACTTGGGCAGCAAGCACAGCTTCATTGGGCCTGAAATTATGGTACAGAAATGGCAGGGAAATGGCAGGCTGCCCCTTTCAGGAAGCTGGGAACAAAATGTGAGCCTTCCCGGCCTCCAGGATCAAGTTGAAAGCTAACAACAAGGCCCAAGATCACGTGTAATAATGTGGCTTGGATTTGGGGGTTTTGGATGCTTCAACATTGTCCTTGCTTATACAGGCCTGGGTGTGTAGAACAGCAGGAATATTTCCAGCTCTAGTTCTTGGCCTTTTACTTCTGAGACGTCTTCTCTAGCATCTGTCTTTCAAGGTCCCACTCAACAGTTAACTTCTCTAGAAAACCTCCTAGGAACCCTCAGTTAAACTTTTTTCTCTTTACCCCTGTAGAACGTCGGCCTCCTTTGTGTTTTAAAGCTTTCAATGTAGTACTAGTGATAACAATAGTAACCGATGATTGACAAAGAGGACAGAATAGATACCATTAACCAAGCATCTACTATCTGCTAGGAATTTTGTTTCTAGTATGTGATTCAAACCTCAATATAACATGAGGTAGGCACTGTCATTATTGATTTGTTAAGAAGGAAACTGAGGCACAAAGATGACAAAGGTCAGCTTGCTTGCCAAAGAAATGCAGTCTATGCAATGTCTATGTCTGGATCCTGCCTGCAAAAGGTTGGGCTAAGCTGAGATTTTGACCTAAGTAGTCTTTATCCAAAGATGTGCTTTTAACCTTGCTGCTGGTGCTCATCTTCCCAAACAACCCAAGTTCCTGGATGAAAGACCCTGGACTTGCTCATCGCCCTGTTCCCACAGAGTCCAGAATGCTGTTCAGCAGATAGTTGGCAAACCATCTCTGAATCGAGTGTTTAGAGCAGTAACCCATAGCCTGAGATAAAGATGGAGTTGTTTACATCAAACTTTCTTCTCTACCAGGCTCATCTTTTCCGGAATTGAGACAAATAGCTTATGTAAACAATATTAATCTTTCAGAATAGCCAGCCTCCTCAGCAAAGGGCTGCGAGGATGTCAGCTCAGGATCTATGTGTAAATGGAGCAGGCTGCCGCACTGTGGCCCAGCATGATCCTTCTGCAGCTTCATCCCACTTGTCATTCTTTCCTCTATTTTCAGTATCAGGGTCTTGGGGAAGATACTGAAAGGCTTTCACTGGGGCAAATGGCCAGGCCTGTAAGCTGCATATGGGAGCAGAATATTAACAGGCCCACTTCATGAAGATCTAAGCCATGCACTAGTGACAGAAACCCAACTTGAACTGTCTCATGTGCAAGGATGAATCCTCTCAAGGATTTGGAACTCAGAGTGGTCTCCAGAGGCTCAGGTGAAGTTGGTTTCATCTTCTGTCCCTTGGACTCTCTCATTTTCTGGCTCCTGTTTCATATTGACCCTAAATACTCCTACCACTCAGGGACTCTCTTGTTGGGGTGCAGTCATTACTCTATCCAGTTCTGGGCTTAACGTCTTGTAACCCAGCAATATCAAAAGAAAGAATACTTTCTCAGCCAGACTGGAGGGAAAAGAAATCCACAATGGACCCTGACTGACCCAGCTCTGGTGACTGACCAGTCCTGAGGCAGTGACTATAGTCTTTAAGGAGAAAGATTATGATTAGCGAGACCCATTCTTTGGACCACTTGATAGGGAAGTTTGATTGGCAGGTGTTTCAGAAGCATGTGGAGTGGAAAAGGGGGAGTTCACCCACTGAAGCAGTTTGCTGCTGCAGAATGGAGCAAAAGTAATTGATATCCTCTGCAGACCCAGAGGGCTGATGAGGACCCTAGGGCCCACAGAGCTGGTGATCCCATTGGGTAAGACATCAGGCCTGGGGTTTTAGCCTGGGTTTATGAATCTTCAAGCTGGGAATCCTGTTATAGTTACCAAAAGCATTTCTTTTTAGATCTAGTCTTTTTTCTTTTCTTTTTCCTTTCCTTCTTCTTTTCTTTTCTTTTCTTTTCTTTTCTTTCTTTCCTTCTTTCTTCTTTCTTTCCTTCTTTCTTTCTGACTTTCCTTTTTCCTTTCTTTTTTCTTTCTTTCCTTCTTTCTTTTCTTTCTTTCTTTCTTTCTTTCTTTCTTTCTTTCTTTCTTTCTTTCTTTTTCTTTCTTTCTCTTTCTTTCTTTCTGCCATTAGCTAGAAGACCTCAGACCTTCTCTATCCACTGCATCCCTTCAATATAGAAAAAACCTGTCAAGCTTTGATCAGACTTTCAATACATGAGGTGGTTACTGGATCTAAGTTTTTAAAAACCTGAAATTATTATTGAGATCTGACATGCATTTGTAAGGAATAATTCAGGGGGATCACATGTACACTGTACCAAGTTTTCCTTGTAGTATTACTTTGCAAAACTTTCATGTAATATCACAAGAAGCTATTGACATTGATACAAAAATAAAATGAAAGCTGAACAGTTTGTAGTTTTCCAATTTTTCTTAACCTCTCCTCCATCTAAGAAGCAAGAACCCAAAGACCAAATGACATCATCGTGACACCCAAGATGTAAAAATTACCAAGAAACCTGACAAAGTTGGAAACAGGCTGAATTTGAGTAAGGAAAATATAAGGTTCTATTTATATAGGTTATAAAGGCTTTTGAAACCACACTAAGGAATTTGTCAGTGAAAGTCAATGCCAGAGTGTGTGCACCAATTAATCCTGATTGTCGACTTGACTGAATTAAACCAAGTGGGTTATTATATGGCGAGGAGGCAGGGTCTAGTTGGAGGAAGTGAATCATGGGCCATGACCTTGGGGGATTTGGTCCCTGTCCCCTTCCTCTCTGACTCTTTCAAACCTACTCTGCTTTCAGGTCACCATGAATGAGCAGCTTTTCTCCACCATTCCCTTCTGCCATGATGTATTTGCTTTGAGCCTATTGAGCATGGACTGCAGCTTCTGAAACCTTGAGCCAAAACAGACCTCTTCTCATTTATAACAAGTATCGGGTTTTTCGTTCCAGCAATGGAAATTTGACCATAAAGCTTGGTCCTTTCCTCAAGATGGGAAGCCCTAAGTTTCTTAAACTTTCTTTTAGCCTTCTTTGGAAGGGTCGGGTTTATTGTAACTTTAGCTTCCCTCAGCCATTATGTGAGAGTTCTAGATTTCTCCAGAGTCCAGCAACAAAAAGGTTAATACCATATTGTGAGTACTTTAGAAAAGAAAATTCCCAATCACTTCCTTTTGTGTTTCTTGAAGACAGTCCATTTTGCAAAGAGGTCCAAGCCCGTACTTAGCCATCCTGACTTTTCAAGCTATCCCTCTACCCAGAAGTGATAATTCAACGTATTTAACAATCTGGACCGCAAGGCACTGTAGAATCAGAGTGAATGCCAATCAGTTTTAGCATCAGGCCTCTGCTCTGCCCAGTGTTGACCCTTTGCTGGACTCTGGAGAAATCTAGAACTCTCAGATAATGGCTGAGGGAAGCTAACATTACAGAGGGGTTTTTGAGGCAGCTCTAAGTTACTGCTTAAAAGTGACTATGGAGTTACTTTAATATCTCAACAGCCAACATAGATCCACTAGTTCACACTGGCCAAATACCTATCCTGCTTCTTCCCTCATCCCATACTCTTGATGACTGAATTATATAACCCTGTACATGTCAGCGAACAGGCATGTGTGTCAGTTACCACCATAGCTACTACTATCTAGCCCTACAAGGAGGTACTCTGTAAATATCTGTTGAAGTGGTGTATCCGTGGCCAGTTCTGCCTGTGCCTAAATCCTACCCCTGAGCACTTCAGGCAATAGTGAGTTATCTCTAATCTCTGACCTATAATGTAACATAAAATGGACAAATATATAAACAAAAAGGAACAAGGAATAGGATATACCAAGTCAAATGCAGGGAGGCCAACATGTCTCCCTGTCTCTCTCCCTGTTACTTTTCTCATCTTTCTTCAGCAGTGTATGCTTTGTTCTAAGCAGGTGATGGACCAGTAAATCAGACAGACAAGATAATTGCCCATGTGGAGGTCACAGTCTGAGAAAACAGAGCACTCTAGAAAAGGCAGGAGTTGCTGGGGGAAGACTGCCTGCATAGAGTGGGCTTATTAAATTCAAGTATCAGAGACAAAGAATAAGGGGACTGCCAAGCAGAAGCAAGTGTAGCAGCAATAGGATGGAGCTGGAAATAGACATGTGTGAGGAAAACTGAAGCCCTTGAGTTGACTGGATGTTTTGCCTTGGGGAGCAGTGTGGCACTGAACACAGAGGTACTTGTGAAACTGCTCTGCTCTGGGTTGCCAGGCATCACTGTTCAGGGAAGAGGTGGGCATGTGGGCAATTGTCAGATAGGGCCATCTCTACTCAGTGGAACCAGATATGGGAGCAGTGCCAGAATGTGGGGGGCAGGGAGCAGGAGGAGGGCAACAAACCTGCAAGCAGAGGGTGGCCCCATATTGAGATCAACACTCAGTGCCCTAATAAGGAAGGTAAGGAGTTGTTCAGGCTTTAGAGCAGGTGAAAAGTGCGCTTCACAGAAGACTTCTGGGGAGGTGAGAGGGATGACTGTGGAGGGATGAAGGATGGACAAGACAGTCATGGGGAAAATTGTTGGTATGGCTCAGGTGAGAGAGGGGGATGCCAGGCTAGGTTATGGCTGTGGGGTAAAGGGCAGGGCAGAGCAGGCAGAGTGGGCAAGGCAGAGCCTCTAAATAGTACAATACATGATTCCCTGTAGATAGGAGATGGGGAAAAGAAGGAGTTTGTGATGCCTGCACTTTCTCACTTGGGGGATGGGGCAAACTGTGTCATGAACCAGAATTGGGAATTCTGGATGCTCCACCACCATTGGATAACACAAGCAATAGTGATGTGTGGTGATAGAGGGGAGGAAGAAAGAGCTGCATTTCAGACATGATGACTTTGAAGTGCCCTCTAGTTCTCCTGGTGGGGATGTTCCATGGATTCCTGTTTATTGGATGGATCAGGCAGGGCAGGATATTCACCATCACAGAATGAATGTGGAGCGGAGAGTGAGATCCTGCCTTTCAGGAACCCCAGGGTGGACCAAGAAAGGGAAGGGGAAGTGGGGCTATCAGAGCAGTTTGAGACTGGGAATGCACGTTGCCAGTATTGCAGGCTGTGATGCTGTAATCTCCACTTGAAATCCTGAGGCCTTTCTCCCTGAGACTGTCCCCAGGAAGATCAGCCCTTTACATCTGCTGCTTCCTGATAACCCCAACCCCATAGCTCCAATGAATGTATAGTGGGCTTGGGGAATTTTCACCCATGAAGTTACTACTGTTGGGAGCATCTGGTGACATCTTTAATTTTATTTGGGTTCTTTTTATTTTTTATTTTTTTTCTTCTGAGGAACATCCTGAAGGGAGCAGATGGCAATAAGAAAGGGCAGATCAATGCTAAAGAAAGTGGCCTGGTTTGCCCTTGGATTCTCAGCTGTGTGTTCTCTGTTCTTGAGAGTGGTTAGAAGCAAGCTCCTAAGGCTAATTTTTTGTGTGTTCCAAATTCTTCTAGAGAGATAGAAATTATTTGTTTGGCTTATTTACAGCTGCATTTCCAGACTTTAGTACAGGGCCAGGGCACTGCTGATACTCCAAAAATTCATGCACTTATTCCACAAATATTTATTAAGTGCTCACCATGTGCTTGGTGCTTTTATGGGCCCTGGAAATGTAGTAGTAAACAAAACATGAATGTATGTCTTCATACAGTTACATTCATTCTGGATATCTTGTCAACCAAATTTTTGATCACTGCTACGTACTAGGCAGTGATCAGGATGCTGGGAATGTTGTGTGATGGTAAGCAACCAGACATGATCCTAACCTCCCAGCGATTCCATTCTGGGGTCCTTACAATTTCTCATCGAGCCTGCATGTCAGTTAGAATCCTTTGTTTTCAAGCCACAGAAACAAGTGCAGACCACTAAGCAAAGGGAAATTTTTAGGAAGGCCTTTAAGGTAAGGTGGAAGATGAGAGATGGCAGGAGACACCATTGGGTGCCTAATGCCTAAATGATCTTCCCTGAATGGTAACCTTGATTATGTAGATGTGTTCACATTGACCAAACTGGACCCTGCTAAATCTTTGTGCTCCTAGCTAAGCCAGATAATAAAATCTCCACCTTATTTTAGAAGGCAGAGGGATGGGACAAGGTTTAGAAACAAGCAGGAACTTTGAAAGTTGGGGAGGATCAAAGAGTACGATATAGAAACAACAGTACTTTGTGGCCCAAATCAATTACCCTTCCACCTGGAACATCCAAAGTGAAAATGTGAAGTTTTGTAATTAAAAATATAGTTGTAATTAAGAAAGAAAATTGGCTCTGGGAAACAAAATGAAACAGCTGTGTGATATACTCTGTAAAGCAAAACTTTACAGTGATTGTTACCAGTGGCACTTGGCCTATTCAGAGTCAGGGTAGTGTGACAGGAAGAATAGATCAAAAGACAATCTTTAAAACAAATTATGTACAGATAACAGACCCTTTTCAGGGTGTGTTTCTGTAACTTTTTTTTCATAATTTTTATTTTAAAGAGAATAAAACCAAGCAAAATAAAACAGTGTAAGTGATATAGGATTTCAAAACAAGATAGCAGGATGTCAAAAATGGTTACCATGATGCCTCATTTTCAAAATAGCTGCCCATAACTTCAGACATAGTAAATATCAAAAAAAAAGCAGAACAGAATAGAACTAATAAAAACAAAACAGCGAACACAATACAGGACTTCAAAACAAGATAATAGTAAATCCAAAATGGCTACCATAATATATCTTGTTATCTTTGAAATAGCTGCTCATGCCATTGGCTATAATAAAATTAAACAAGAATAAAACCCAACCAAATGAAATAATGAAAATGACACAGGACTTCAAAACTAGATAGTAGGGAATTAACAATGGCTACCATCCTAAGAAGGAGATCCCCTTTAGCTGCTACACTGCATACTGTTATCCTCTGAATAGATGATCAGACTCCCTGCTTTTGGTCTGCAAGTTGGTGAAGCACTAAATTGTATTTTACCTCAGTAACTATCATCACAGTTTGTGTTTCTCTGGATCAGCCAGTCACTTATGGTGGGAGAGGGAGGATGGATCTTGGTTCTTTTTGTCTCCCAGCCTGTGTGCTGGAAGGGGCTGGCATCTGGTTCTCCCTCAGCGGCCTGCTTGTGGTGCTGACTCACAAGGAGGGCTTGGCTTCCTGTTAGCTTCTTTTTCTCCTCCCCCTAGTTCTAAAAGTTTTAATCCAACCAAGAGGTCAAACAATTGTATCACCCCAGAAATTTCCTTGCACTATGGGCCAACTTTCACCCTTGATGATTCCTGGAAACCACCAATCTCTTCTCTGTCCTTACAATTTTATTCTTTCATATACATGGAAACATATCTTATTTTAATATAAACAAAATACAATTTCCACCTGGCCTTTTTCATTCAGCTTAAAATCTCTGAGATCTGTAGCATGTCTCAATGATTTGTTCATTATATTGCTGAGTAGTATTCAGTTATGTGTGCTACTGTTTCTTTACCCATTCACCCAGTGAAAGGTATTACAGTTGTTTTTCAGTTTGGGATGATTATAAATAACTTTGCTATAAACTGTTTATATATAAGATTTTGTTTGAAGAGAGGTTTTTATTTCTGTACAGTAAATACCTAGGAGTAGGGTTGCTGGGTGCTGCATTAAGTGTATATTTAACTTTTTAAGTAGTTGCTGAACTATTTCCCAGAGTGACTGCTATTTTGCATTCTATTCAGACAGCAGGAGTTCCAGATGCCAGACATCCTTGGTAGCACTTGGTATTATTAGATTGTTGTGCTTTTTCATATGCTATTCTAACATGAGTGAGGTAGTATCACACTGTGGTTTTAATTTTCACTTTCCTAATGACTAATGCTTTTGCTTAGCTTTTCATGTGACATTTACCATTAATGGGTTTTTTTGTGAAATGTGTTCCAATATTTTGCCCACTTTTTATTTGAGTTTTTGTTTCTTGTATGTTCTAGATACAAGTTCTTAAGTAATTTGTAAGTATTTTCATACATTCTGTAGTTAACCTGCTCAATCTCTTCAATGAGTGTTTTGTAGAACAAAAGCTTTTAATTGTAATAAAATCATGTTTAACAACTTTTTCTACTATGGTCATTCTTTTGATGTTAAGTCTAATAATCTCTTAATGTGGGACAGAATTTTTTTACATATAGATTCTTTTTTTCAATCTTAACAAGGAACTTTTATGTACATTTTATTTGTAAAATTTATATAAATCTGAATTCAAAATATATAAGAATTCATGACAAAGAACCCAGAGTCCCATGGAATTTTGTGGTGCATTGATGGAACCTCTAGGTTGTAGGTCTGTGTTCTTGAGCTGGCAGCAAAGTCCTCTCCTGAGCAGTAGTTCATGCTGACAAAAGCTATATCCAACATAAAGCTCAAACCCACAACTCATATTCTACCAACTGCAGTAGCTGGGCAGCACAGTACAGTTAGGTCCCTGCAGGCTAAGTGAAGGGTTGTAAAAGCTGTGCACACTCAAATTGATAGAGATTTGTACTCAGGTCTTTTTAAACAATTTTTAGTTATATGCTTTACAATTATATCTGTGGTCCCCTTTGAGTTTATTGTGTAAGGTTCAAGGCATATGCCAATGGCTCTTTCCCTTTTCTTTCTATCTCTCTTCCTGTCTTTCTTTTTCTAAAATTTGTTCATTCTTTTCCCTTTCTTTCTGTCTTTGGTATGACAGTGTTCAGTTGTTCCTACACAATTTGTTGAAGATTCTTCTTTCTGCATTACACTGACCAAATTTTACCAAACATTCATGGACTGGATTTGTGTAGATTTATCACTGAATTTATTATGGGCTGTTTCATGTGTGGGTGTGCCTCTCCTCTGGCTGATTCCATACCAATAATATTTAGCACTGTGTATTACAGTAAGTCTTAAAAGTAGATGACATGAATTTCTTCAAATTTTTACTAGCTCCTTTACCATTCAGAGTAAAAAAAAAATAAAATTAACCTCTCTATATTTTCCCTACTGGAATTTTGATTGGAATTGCATTAAATATCTAGACCAGCATGGGATGAATTGATATCTTAGCTATGTTGAGTCTTCCACTACATGAGCACAGCACGTCTCTTCAATTATTGAGATCTTTTAAAAGTTTCTTTCATCATTGTTTGCAGTTTTCAGTACACAGATCCAGCACACAGCTTTGTCAGATTTATATCTACGTAGCTGTTTTCTGTTTTGGGGAGCTATTTTATGTGTTATTTTTGGTGTTTCAGTTTTATTTATTTATTTCTAACAAATAAAAATACATTGATTTTTTTAATATGTTAACTTTGATTTTCCTGATCTTGCTAAACTTATATAACATAGTTTTAGTTATTTTGTAGTTTTTTATTTGTTTTACATAGATTCCTCTAACACTTTCTACATTTTCAATCTTGTTATTTATGAATAGGAACAGTTTTCTTTCTTTTTCCTCAAACTCTATGACTCTTTTGGTTTTGAGTTTATTGCCTTAAATAGGATTTTAGTATGACATCATTGGAGACGTGTGGAGGAAATATTCTTTCCTTCTCCTAATTTTAAGATACAGGATTTCATTTTCTCACTGTTAAATATATTAACTTTGTTTTTTTGTGTGGATATCCTTTTTCAGGTTAAGAAAATTTCCTTGTATACCTAGTTTCCTGAGAGTTTGGTTTGTTTTTATTATAGATTGATATTGATTTTGTTAAAAAAATACATTTTCTATGTAAAATGATATGACAATGTGATTTTTCCTGTAATCTATTAATATGACCCATTACAGTGACTGATTTCCAAATGTTGAACCAGCCTTGCATTCCTGGGTTGTATATGTTTGGTTGTGATGTATTATCATTTTTGTACATTCCTGGACTTGATTTGCTAATATTTTAATGAGAATTTTTGTGTTTATATTCATGAAATATATTGATCTCTACTTTTATTTTATTATGTTTTTCTGGATTTGGCATTATCTCTTTCTGGGTTTCTCACTCTCTCCCTTTTTCTTTTTGGCTTGGCTTCATAAAATAAGTGGGAAGTATTTCTGCTTCTTTTATTTTTAGGATAATTTGGATAGAGAATCTTCTTTAAATGTTGGTAGGATTCATTGAGAAAACATTGGTGCTTGTAGTTTTCTTTTTCAAAAGATTTTAAAATATACTTTCAATTTCCTTAAAGGTAATTCAGATTATCTACTTACTCTGGAGTGTATTCAGTAGTTTGTGACTTTTAGGAAATTGAACAATGTCATCTAAGCCGCGGAATTTATGTGAATGGTGTGGTATTCCCTTTATTGTCTGTTTAATCTATGGACACAACCTCTCCTTAACTCCATGTAATGGTAATTTGTATATTTTCTATTTCTTTGGGAGTCTAGCTACAGACATCAATTTTATTGATCTTTTCAAAGAACCAACTTTTGTTTTCTGTTTTTCTGTTTTTAATGTCATTGATTTCTACTCTTATCATTATGTCCTTTTCCTTTTGCTTGCCTTAGGTGTATTGTCCTCTTCTTTAGATTTTGTTGTTGCTGTTGTTTAAGAAGAGAAAACCACTAGGTGGCTGATAGGAAGCCTTTCTTTTAAGATAAGAGCATGTGATTCTATTCCTTTTTCTCTCAACAGTACTTTACCTGCACCATATACATGTGATATGCTGTATTTTACATTGGTTTCATTATTCATTCAAGATACTAATTTCCCTTGATATTTCTTTTTGACTCAAAGACTGTTTGAAAGTGTGTTGTTTAATCTGCAGGTATTTGAGAATTTTTTCACCCCAGATATTCCACTATTGATTTCTATTTTAGTTCCAGAGGCTTGGATTTTGAGTCTCATACTCTACACCTGTAAGTAGAAATTTTCATACCCTTTGATCCAACATTTCCATTTCTTTACTTAGGTTCTGAAATACATGTAAACTCGTGCAAACATTCCAACTTTGAAAATAAACTAATGCCAAATAATGGGAGACTAGTTTGCTACTTTATAGTACCCAAATAGTGAAATATTATGTAGCCATTAAAGCATACCCAGGAAGAGCGTAGAATCCTCTGGGAGGCAGTGCATGATGGATTAAGTCCCTTTTTGTCTGCTGACTCCCCATCAAATATAGCCTCACTGAAACAGCGGATGTGATTTTCCTTGTTTCCTGCTATGTTTTCAGTGCCTGTAACAGGACTGGGCACATAGTACATACTCATGCATATTTTAAATAAAAAAATAAAAGAAGAGTGTATTTGCCTACCTACTGATATGTGTGTGTTTGTATCATCCTGTTCTTTGTGTGTGAGTTACGTTTTTGCTCCTCATCTTGTCTTTACTTGATGAGCATTTCCTCCTCTTTTTCCTAAAGCCATTCCCATTCCATTTCACATAACACCCGGATCTCCTCCACGTGAGTACAGCAGTCCTATCAAGGAGGCATTCACAGTCAGCATCTTTGATAGCTGATGTTGCCATCCTCGCTAGCAGGTACAAGTGACCTGATTTTTCAGGACGGACTGCCCTAAAGGCCTGTGGTGAGTTCATGGCAGAAGTGGCTCACGGACCTGGGTATCTTGCTCCCACTCCAGCATCCTTTTCCTTCACTCCCACCCCAGCAGCCTGCCCTTTCAGAGACAATGGCTTTGGAGCAATCAGTGGGCCCTAATTTCATTGGGTCTGTGGACTCAACATCAGAAGTTGGCAACCAGCACCATATAAAACACTACAGTGATTTCACATTCTTACTGGTTCTTGTATTTCCCAAATATCAAAAGAGCACAGTTTACCAGAGCAAGTAACAGTCTGAAAAATGTAATTGATTTTTTAAAATATTGGGCAACAGGGGCTGGGGATTTAGCTCAGCGGCATAAGCGCCTGCCTTGCAAGCAGGCAGTCGTGAGTTCAATCCCTGTTACCGATAAAAAAAAAAAATATTGGGCAACAGGGCCACTGATGTTTAGTCACTCTCTGTTTTATTAAACCATACAAAATACCATAAATGCAGTCAGAAGCTCTCAGCAGGCTTCAGTGAAGACAAATTGCTTTGCAAGACAACTGATCAGGTATTTTGATGGTGTCACTGTGTAATCTGAGGCACATTTCTGGATCTCTCTGAGGGTCACTTGCTTTATTTGCAAGTGTAGGGGTGAGTGGGCATTAAAGGTGATTCTATAGGTAAAATGGTGGACAACACTGAGGGCTCACCAAAGGGACAGGTTGTATGACTGTCCTGGTTGAAGAGGATGCTCCACATTTCCTTTTGAGCACCCCACTTTTAGGACAGGAAATGGAATCATTCTTCCATTAGAATCAGGATGAGCTCTATCTATCTCCCATCCTCTTCACTGTTTCCCTGCTTCTGTCTTGTCTTTTCCTCCTTCTCCAAAACGCTGTGTGTCTTTTCAAGAATTCCTGCTGGGAATAAGCTCTAGCAACTTCTCCAGCCTGACTTTTGGGATAAATGAAAGATAGGACTTTTCATATCATCTAGGTATGTCCTCAAGGATCTTTGTGAATTTGGAATCAGTGAGTGGACACTGAAAGTCTCTGGCAAACACTTATGTCTGAGGATATAGTAAGTCTCAACTTAAGAATGAGTTTAATTCCAGGAGAATATTCATAAGGCATACTTTGACACAAATATATAATGTAAAGTATAAAAAACCAAAAGCACACACAAATACTGTAAATAAACTAATTTTACTGTCATGCACCACCATTTTTAAGATGATAGTACAGCACAGTACAACTGCATATAGGGGACTCTGTGGAGTGACCTGAGCTAAGAGAATCACTAACTGGAGGAGGGAGAGTAGGTGGGAGATAGTGGAACTGAAGGATCATCAGCTGTAGGAGATGGAGAGCAAGATGGAATTGCACTCACCCTTGAAGATGACACAGGTTTTTGTTGATGGATTCAATTTTTTCTATCACTTGAAAATATGATCCAGTGATGTCTGAGTGGTAGCCCTTCTTTTTCTCATCATAGATGACTCTGTACCCCTGGATGGCATTTCTGAGTGACTGCCACCACCTTTGGGTATCACTCTACATTGAGACCCTGTGACTCAAAAATGAACAGTGCCTCTTCTAGTAAAGAAAATTCCCTTGCTATTTCCTGTGTCATGAATCTCTTTGGTTCTCCAGTTCCATTTTTCTCTTGGCTCTCTTTGTTTCCTTGATGGTCTCTCACTCCATCGGGTCCTCATTAGTCTGTCCTCTTGTAGCACAGCAAGGAGTTCCGTGAAGTCGTCCTTTTGAAGATCCAGCTCCAGCTTCTTGCTAAGGGCCATTAAGTTGTGAAAGACCTCTTTAGACTCCTTACCCATCTTCTGAAGTCCACGTATTTCATGAACAAACTGCAGGAAAAGGTTCTTCCAAATCCCACCCATGGTAACAGCAGAAACTTCATGCCAAGAAAAGTTGATTATTTTTATGGCCTCGTAGATGTTATAATCCTTCCAAAATGCTGCAGAGTTGTCCCTGTTTTATCAGTTGCCTTCAGTGCACAATGAAAAGTGTAGCATAAACAATATTTTTTGAAAGTCACAATAGTTCTTCGGTCCATAGCTTGTGTGAGTGCCATAGTACTTAGTGATAGATGCAGTATATTAATATAGTATAAAATTCATCCATGAATTGGGAGTGACCTGGTGCATTGTCAAACAGCAAAATAATGTTGAATGGGATCTCTTTCAATATTTCCCTATCTCTGGGATAAAGTGGTGGAAAACCAGCTCTGGAAAATGGCTTGTGTAACCCAGGCTTTGGAGTTGCTCTTCCGCACAGTAGGTAGAAAGCGCTTGGTGATGTTTTTGAGGGCTCTTGGATTCTCTGAATGGCAAACTAAGAGAGGCTTTCATTTAGCATCACCAGAAGCACTGCCACCAAACAACAAAGTAAGTCCATCCTTTGCTGCTCCGAAGCCTGGCATCACTTTTTCTTCTTTCCTAATGTCATTTTATTCCAGTATCTTCTTTTAGTACAGTCTTGTCTCATCAATGTTAAAAACTTGTTGGGGTGAATAAGCACCTTCATCAATAATTTCTCTAAATGTTGCTGGAAATTCTTAGGCAGCAATGGTATCTGTACTCATAATCCCTCCACTTACTTTTACATTGTGAAGGTTGGTTCTAGCACTGAAGCTGTTAAACCATACATGGCTGGCAGTCACAGAAGCAGTATCTTCAGCCCATTTTTTCCTTCCAGTCTTCAAACAGGATTTTGCTTTTTGTTGAAAAAGCAGTATGCAGAGTGGGCCTCAATGCTGGCACTGATCCTGTATCCACACACTGAGAAGTTTCTCCATCTCCTCCACCACTATACTGTGCTTTTTAACATTATTGTTGACTTCACTGGCACAGTGGACTTTGTATGTTCCATTATCTTGTGCTTGTTCTTTAGAATTATGCCAGTTGTTGAGTGATTCATGCTATAAAAACACATGACTGTTACCATCTTTTCACCTTGGTCCAGTCTCTCAATATTTTCACTTTTGGTTCCACAATTATTGCTTTGTGCTTCCCAGCAGCCTCCTCCACATCATCACTGATTTTCATCTTGCTTCGGGACATCCTGGGCTCTGACTGGGCACTGGGCCACTGTACACTGTCACACTGTGCAGTAAGCACTCAGCAGCACAATTGTGATAATATCTGGCAGATATGTGAGCTTCTTTCACAATTTGTTCACACCTACGAATGTTCGTAATGCACAGTCTCTTCATATCTGGGAAAGTTTGCAACTCGAATGTTCGTAAGTCAGTAACTCGCTGTATTTCTCTAGGCCCAAGAAGTAGGAAGTCTTTTTGACCTTGAAGTAGACTCTCCATAGCTGGCTGGTAATGCCCACTTTTTTTTGTCTATGGAAAATAAACACACAAATCAAAACTGTTGTTTTTCTTTGATCTATATTTGATTCTGATCTGTGTTGGCCAAGCCTCTGTGAAAATAGGCCGATGGGATCCCTGGGGCTCCAGATCCTTTACCTATCCCCCTTTCATGACCCCAGCATTGGGGACCCTCCTCCATGACAACTAAGCGCTTGCTTTTATTGCCATCCTCCTGCTGGCGTGGGAGCACCCTGAGAGTAAGGCCACAACTCATGTGGCTCTCTGTTCCCAGCAGAGTCTAGAAAATGTTCTGCTGAAAGCAAGAATGAAGAATAAACGTGTTAGAATCTAGAACTGACAGCCACTTTGTGTAAAAAGAAAGCAATGCTCTCACCCATCCCCACACACCTGAAAGATTACAGATCCCTCAACCAGAGGTTCAGCAAACGGCCTTTGTTCTCAGGGACGGAGACAGCATGGTGTGGAAACTGAGTTGCTTCTGTCACTGCCTCTTTAGTGTCTGAGCAAATGTTCTTCCTTTGATTGTCACTCTTCAAACAGTGTGTTATTGTCATGCTCTTGCCTCTTTTTAATAAAGAAAAATGAGAAAGATTTTTTTTGTATGTGTAAAATTAACACAAATCAAAACTGCTGCTATTCTTTGATCCATCCCGGACTCTGATCTGCATCAGCTTTTTTATTTTCCCACTGAGAGTGTACAGCTCAGGAAGGATTACGCAGGGAGGGAAACCGCTTACCACTTCCCATTTGATTAACACAATTTAATGCTGTAATAATGCTTGGGGAAGTTCATTACTCAGGAAAGCTTCTGGTGTGGGCTGCCCATGGTGTCTGGGGAACCGGGTCTTTTTATTTAAAATGCAATCAAGCCCCTACGGTAAAAAGATCCATGAAATGCTGCCCAAGCTGGGGTATTTAATGTATACAAAGATCCTTCAGTTTGGACAGCCTTTGAGAATTTATTTGTGCCATCTACAAATAATTAGTGTGGCTTCTGAAGTTCAGAACCCTGGTATGAAGAAATCTTCAAAACAAAACAAACAAACAAACCCCAACAAAACCCTGCCCTCATGGTGCTTACAGCCTACAAGGGAAGAGGGACTTCATCCAGCAGTGTGCACATTCCTAGCAGATGTTTGGATGTCACACAGAAATTGTGACAGCAGGTAACAATGCACCTGTCTGGAATATCAGGGAAAACCACCCCAAGGAGGTAAGATCAGGAATAAGAGTGGAGGTGATCTGAGAGAAGTGACACGGGGAAGGACAGACGTCCCCAGCTGGGAGACATTCTGCATGGGGCTGTGGGACCATAGCAGCTGGCCTGCGGGATACTGTGTAGCCAGGCAGAGAAAGGGTAAGTGGCACAGGGTGACCCTTAACCTCGCCGGTGCCTCTGCACCTGGCTGTGGAAGATGAATGACCTCTTCATTGCCAGGAGAAGATGAAAAATCTGTGGCTTTTAGACCAGCATATCCCCCACACCTCGGTCCCACAGGATCTCTAACCCATACTCCCGGCTCTGGGACAGGAAGACAATGACCCAGAAGGGCCAGGTTCGAGGCTCCACCCTGTACCTTCTTAGATATGTGACTGAGTGTGCCCTGTAGCTCTCTCGTCTTCAGTTTCCCCTCTGCAGACCTGGGCCACTGTGGTCACCCTGCTTTTTTCTCAGCACTGTTGGATGGAAGACATGACAGCAGATTCCACAGTTTCAAAATCCCCAGTAATAATACCAGGCTAGTGAGTGCCAGCAGGGCACAGCAGGGTGAGGGCTGGATGTGAGGAGAGTGCATGAATTGCTGAGCAAGTGGGAAGATTCTGTACAGCTTCCGAGAAAAAGGTCAAGTCTAGTGAGAAAGAAGAAACTCTCTGAATTAAGCCTTTTGTTAGTTTACGTCTTAGTCCATTTTCTGTTGTTATAACAGGACAACTGAGCCTGAGCAATTTATAAAGAAAAGAAGTATATTTGGCTCATCGTTCTGGAGTTAGAAGGGTTCAAGTTGGCCACAACTGGCCATGCCCTTTCTTGTACTGTAGCATGACATGATGGAAATTATCACACAGCAGGAGGAGGCGAGCAGCGATTCAGAAGAGAGCTCACAAGGGGAGGGACCACCAGGAGGTGGTAGGCACACTTCATATCAACCCACTCTGGAAAGCACTGATCCATTCCCAAGAGAAGTTAATCCAGTCTGGAGAGAGCTTACCCAGCCTCCTGAGAAAGACATTAATGCAGTCCGGAGGGTAGTGCCCCAGTGACTCTTACAAACTTCATATACTGACATTGACTCTTCAGACATCACATTTCAACATCCATCTTGTAAGCACAGCAGTCATTCATGCTGTAATCCCCAAACCTCTGACACAGTCCCTCCGAAGTTAACTCCTGGTTTTCTAAAGAGCAGCTTCAGATCCCTAGCCTTTGTCTTCTCCAGACAAAATCTAGACGCTTTGCTCTGGTCCAGAATGCAGCCTAGCATTTTCACATGCTCAGAAAATTCTTTCTGAGTGTACTAAGTGAATGCTCAGCAGTGCTACTTTTCTCTCCAGAGGATGGAAACCTCTCCTTCTGAATCATTACACAGGGAGAGGAAGAGGATGGATTTCAGTGCTGCATGAAGACCATGGACAGCAGAGGAAGAATCAGGAGCTCCAAGATGGGCAGCGTGGTGAGCAAGAAGCCCATGAGACTCCTGTCAACCCCAACACATGTTAAAGGAGAGAAGACCCACCTCTTGTTTTTCCTGCTGGCACTGGCAGAGGAAGCATTTGTCTTGAGCAAGCACAAATTGCTCTGTCTACTGGACTTGGCCCAGATAATTTACATAGAGGCTGGAGAATGACACACCTGGTATCACCTGGGCTTATATCAGATCAGAAGACTTGTTGCAGTTGCCTTGCTATTTTCTAGCTGGGGTGAATTCAACTTTCTAATCCTGTAGGCACTGTCACATGCAAACTCAGGAGCACTCTTCACTTCCCCCTTGCAGGTGGAAGACACATCTGTAATTAGCCTTCACTGTTGGGAAGAAAATTTCTGCATGAGCAAAGAGAGTGGAACTGGGGAGGAGACCTGTTCTCACTGGCAAAAGGCTGTTGTGCCACCTGGGCCATGTGTAGTGATGGTGGCTCCTTGCTGATGTACTCCATCCTGCCAGTCCATGGGAAGCTTCCTCTGCCCGAGCTTTAATAAACTCCTCACGGCAGCACACACTTGGTGACTTTTACCCTCTGTAGGGGCTGCTATACATCACGTACTAATAATTCACTGCCTTGAGAATTCCAGGCAGGAAGATGGGGACCTGCTGTAATTTGATAAGGATTTGAGATGTCAGAGTACACAGCCTGGCCACCTTTCCACTTTAGATGATAGAATATGTGATTTGCTTATGTTTGGAGTTTTCTCCATTCCTCTTTCATTCCTCTACAGGAATGATTCTATTCTCATTTCTTTTGGATTTCACCTGTGTTGGCTTGCAGTTTGCACTCTGGAGGCATGAAGTGATGCGGCCTTGATGGGGTGATTCATGTTTGTGTGATAATACTCTGACCTCTCCAGGTTTTGCCCTCCCAGCCCCTTGCCAAGGAAGCAGGACAAAGCATGTTGTCTTTCTGCTTGCAGCTGCAGCTGTTCAGGCTCAGACAGTAGCAGTGACTTCCCTCAGGATCCAGAATGAACCAAACAAAGACTTGTGAGAATGCAGCTTACCTGGATTTTGTTTATTATTGTGTTTGACAAATATTTAGTGAGTTGTTACTGTGTCCCAGGCATATTTTTATGGGCTGGCAAAATGCTGATGTACATTCTATGTTTTCTGGAGCTTACAGTCTCAGAGATCTATCAGCAAGTAAGAGGTAGCTTCAGAATACTCACGTGGTTTTATGTAAAATGGCTTGTCTTTTCCTGATTTGACTTTAGAATAAGCTGTAGGATATAGCACTGTCAGGGAATCTCTCTCTCTTCCTCTTTTCTCTCTTTTTCCCCTTCTCTTTCTCTTTCTCTTTCTCTTTCTCTTTTTCCCCTATTAGGTCTTGGGTATATGTGTATGTGTGTGTGAGGGGGGAGAAGTGTCCAAATTCTTTGTCACAGCGGTCTACTCCTTTCCTTTCTTTCCTTCCTAATGATTTCAATAACTTTTGATACAATGCACCAAAGGCTTTGCTTGAATGGGAACAAAAGGTGAAATGTTAATATGATTTTATTTGAGCTCAGATTGGATAAGAAAGACCTTTTTTCCCCTACCTTTCATCTTCAAGTCAGCACTCATTAATTAAATCGAGCCTGTGGAAAGTGACCTTTGGGGATAGGGAGAGTCCTGAGAATATGATACATTTTAATCAAATAGGGGCAATAAATAAATAAGCAAGAAAAGAGCTATTAGATAAAGAAATACCCTGAAAACTTCTAGATGAGAGCTCTTAAAAGGTAATTTGCATTTTTCTTTGGGTAAAAATGCACACTTATGTAATGAGCCACTACAGGCCTGCAAATGGGGCCATTTGGACAAGATCGCTCACCACCCCACTTCAGGATGGGGGAGTGCTTTCCTCCTGATTCTGCACCCCAAGACCACCTTCTGTGGCTCCCTCCAGATTTCTGACAAAGGGCCGCCCCAGGCTCTGAGCTCATGTCTCACCTGGCCACAAGGGGGCATGGAAGAGTCATTTTCCTACCGCGGAGAGGCAGACCTGTGCTGCGTCTCACCTTAGACCAGGTGTGGCTGATGGATGACGTGGTCTGCTGGCCTTGGGGGGACTGAGAGGGAATTGAACATCTGCCTGCTGAAGGCAGGCAGTAAGGTTCACCCCAAATCCCAAAAGCATGCCCGAAGCAAGTCAGTGTCCCTCTGCATGGAGAAGAAATGGGAAGCAAGCACTGTGTTAAGAAGAAACTTACTTGCTGCATGATTTTAAGTAGGCTACTTAGCCTTTTAGAGTCTCAGTTTCTTAATCTACAAAGTGGGATATTAATCTCATTTTATAGAATTGTTGACAGGAGCCAATGAAAATACAAATATAAACTGGAGAGAAAGTGATAGTGCTTAAGACAGTTAGGTTATTATGGTGGCCCCATCTTGCCTTTCCCAACCTATCTCCAAAATGTGCTACCACAGGGGATCTAGGCACATCTCACTCTTCTTTTCCTTTGTATGCTTCACAGAAAGTTGTAACTAAATATATAATGTCCTCTAGTAAAGGTTGATTATGTAGATCTATTCATCCATTCATTTACCCATGTACCTGTTGAGTGCCTCCTCAGATCCTGTGGAGGCGCTGGGCGTAGTGAGCAGCAGAAAGCAAACCCAGTGCGTGTCCCCACAGAGCTTCCAGTCTAGACCAGTGCTGTTCCACAAAACCCCGTGATAATTAACATGCTCTTTATTTGTGCAATCCAGTACAGCAGCCACTCACCACATGTAGTAGGGAGCGCTAGAAGTGCGGCTAGTGATGGCAAGGATATTTTAAATTGTGTTTTGTTTTAATTAATTTACACTTAAATAGTTCTATGTAACTGATGGTTGCTCTGTTGAAAGTGCAAGTCTAGAGCATCAATATGAAAGTGTTTTACATGGAGCTTGGCACACAGTCCTCAAGATTGGCAGTTTTTTGTCCTCTTTCTACAATGTGGCACCTGGTACCCTGTGTGTAACTCTTCTGCTGCTATTATACTTTCTTACAGAAGAGTAAAGTCATACTCAACAGACTCTAGAAAGTGAGGCACCAGTTTGGACTATTTATGTATGCCTCATGGGCTTTTGTACACAATAGGTATACTGTGAATGCCTATTAAAGAGAAAGTGTAGTATAGGAAAGAGAACGTGCGGTGCCAAGCGGAAGTGAGTGCAAGTTGCAGTTCCATCACCCACCAACTACATGAGCTGAGCGACTTGCTCAACCTGTCTGAGACTCAGTGTTCTCTTTGGCTAATGGAGGTGATGACAGCCAATTCCCAGGGTAGTTGCGAAGACACAGATAGCCTGGAGGAGGGGAGCCCAGCATGGTCCTAACACAGAGTTAGTGTCCGAACATGAGAAGTTCATCTAGAAGCAAACAATGGCTCTTCTTCTCTGGAATTCCTGGCTTCCAGGATATGGCTCTGGTGTCCATGGACACGGAGTGTGACCCTGTTGTCCTGGGTTTGTTGACAGGCCTAAGATTGAGCACCTGGTTATAGTAAACTAACCTTGTTCCTTAGCTGGAATTTACAGACAACAGCAAACTAGATTGAAGGGGAACAGTTCAAGTCCTTCTCTGGAGGCAGGAGCTGAAAAAATGAGGCTGGGAAACTCTCAGCACCACATCTGCTCAGGTGGCAGGAGTCAGTCTGCAGTAGGAAAAACCAAAGCCAACACATGCAGGAAAAACAGAAATAAATGGTGGGGAAAGAGAGCACAAGAGCAAGGAGGCCCTGGGGTGTTCTCATGCTGTAATCCGATTGGCCCCTGAAGTCTGTTTAGTTGAGACCCTCCTGGGTTACATGAGGTAACTGCCATCCTTCTCAGACATTCTTCCTGTTTGCACCTATCTTCACTGTTTCTCTTGCTTGTTATGAAACAAGTTCTAGCCAAAACAGCAATCAATCAGAACCTCCTCCGGTGTGCCTGCATCCCAGTAAGACTGTGCCTTGAACTTGGTCCTGTCTTCTATTCCTGTATGTGCTATGAGGTGACTCAGAACCTGGAGTGGCTTTGGGGTTGTGGGGTGGCACTTAGTCTCTGGGAGTTAATTAGTGGTGTTGAAGTCATTTTCCGTAATGTTTATGTGATGGTGCCTCACGACAATTTAGTAGCAAAAGAGCAAACACAGGTGTCTCTAAAGTGGCCCTCTGGGAAGTAGCCCGATGTGCAGAGCAGAGAGCGTGTTGAGTCAGGAGGGGGAGTCGCCATTTCAAAGTCCTGACTTCTTGCTCACTGATGTGAACTTGCATCAAGGCAATGGGCCCTCGTTTCCTCACTGGGAAAATGGAAGTGATAGCACATATATCTGCCTCATGGGAGATGTGCATTTCGATGATAGAATTCATGGAGTCAACAATCCTTAATCTAATTGTTATCCAGAGTCTGCTCTGGAGGATCCACACAGAACATTTTAAGAACCACTGCATCTTCTCCCATAGAGTTTCATCCTTTTTCTCTTAAGGAAAACCCTGGAGGCATGTCTGGCGAAGGAAAGCATTCCTCCTTGTCCTGTTTGAAGTTCTCAAATGGGCCACTGAGGGGATGGCCTCAAGGGGGTCTCCTAAAGTGTGTGATGACTAGCAGCTTTTCCCTGAGACTTCGTAGCACCCTGGACATTTTCCAGCTCTCACGTTGGGCTCCTCTTTAGCTGAGGTAATGACACCATAGAGGAGCTGCTCTCTCCTTGCTGCTGAACATTAAAGCCTCCTCATTCTGGCCTTGTGTCTTGCACAGTGTCCAGTTTTCTGGCACAGTTTTCTAACTGGCCAAAACCAGGGTCACTATCACTTTGGGCACTTAGTATCTTAGTGTCTTGACCTGACAAGGTCCTCTTTCTGGGCCCTTCTCTGAGTGTCCTGTCTACAGCTGACTTGCTCCAGGCAGGTGCAAAGCCTCCTGACAACCCTGCCTGGGTGCTGGTCTCAGCTTGTTATTAGACCTTGTACACATCATATCTCACACTGTCTGTTCTGCAGAGTCCCTGTCTATAAAACAGAGATAAAAATGCCTGCCCTTCTGACCTCACAGGTAGGAAATTAGATTAGAGATGTGAGACGTGGCAAAGCACTATGTGAGTGCAAAGGTGCTAGTATTATTTTTTATATAACCTTAAAAATCTTACTACCAAAGTGATATATGTTCATTGGAGAAAACTGAGAAAATGCAGATAAGAAAATGATAAAAATGAAAATAGTCCATAATCCCATCACCTAGAGATAGCTAGTTAAATAATTTAATGGATATCATTCTTAGATCTACACCTATTTACTGAAAATAAGATCACATTCTTTGTGCTAGTTTGCAGTTTGATTTTTTTTCACATAATAACATAATCATTTGAGGTATGCTCTGTCGGAGATTAAACTTGTGGGATTTCCTCTCTCTGCCTACAGCCAGAAAATCATCCTGCACTTGTTTAAGATTGTCTCCTCCATCCTCCAAAGAGCTGCACTGGATACGTTAATTACATCCTCAAAGATGCTTTTTTTAATATAAGGTGACAGCCTCAGGTTGAACACACCTTTTGTGGGGGTCATCACTCAAGTCACTGCAAATAATGACATCTTTATATTTTACAGATCAGTTGCTTGAGCCTTCATTTTCAAAATTAGCAGAATGATGAATGGCTCCATTTTAGGATCTCCCATAGGAGACCTCCCCTGGGAGCTTCCTTTGGGAGGAAGGGCTGTGCCCTAGTGTCTGGGACCCTCTGTGTGCTGAGAGTGAAGAGGGAAACTGCGCATTCTATGGGAGTTGGTGGGAGATAGGAAGGTTTTAGCTCTGGTTCTGAGCTGTAGTGAGAAATGGATCACTCGTGATCAAGTGCCCCTGGAACTGCTTAGATCCTGAAGATGATAGGGGGACCATGGAGATGGAAGAGGAAGCCAATTGTTCCATGTGACATTCTAGGGACCCCTGGGTCAGGCTTCACACTGAGGGAGTGGCATTGCTTTCCATCCATAAAGAACCAGATGGCACTGAAACGACTGTAGACTAGGGAGAGATTGTAGCAGCATCCTGGGTGTAAGGTGGATGGTCCTCAGCGGGAGTGGTCAGATTCTTTCTGAGTCTTCTTCACATAGAGAAACAGACTGACCATATATTCCCTCTAGATTGCACTAAGTTCCTAGGGTTCTGGATAAGTCTTGAGATGAGGAGATCCTAAAATGGAGTGATTCATTGTTCTGCTAATTTTGAAGGTGAAGGCTCATGCAACTAACTGGTGAAATACAAAGATGTCACTATTTGTAGTGACACTGGGGATGACCTTTCCAAAAGTTGTGTTCAACAAGAGACTATGGCCTTATATTTTAAAAGATTTCTTTAAAGATGTAATTAAATGAGGGATCTTGAGATGAAGTCATCCAGGATTTAGGGAGAGCCCTAAACCCAGTAACAGGCATCGTTGGAAAAACAGAGATATATTTGAAGCAATGGAGAGAGGGGAGTCTCTCCTAACAATTTCTAACGCCAAAACTCAATGGGAAGAGTTTCACTTTAAAAGATCTTAGTTCAAAGACCTCCTGTGAGTTGGTGCCATGCACGGGCTGACAAGGGAAAGCTTGATGCCAGCCCTCTCCTGTGAGTCGGTGCCACTTGCAAACTGCAGGGAAGGAGAACAAGAAGTCCACAAAAACCTAAAACCTCCTGTGAGTGGGTGCCATACACAGGCTGACTGGGGAGACCCAGAGACCAGCCCTTTCTGGTGCACAGGCAGAGAGACAAGAAAAGTCAACATTCTTCTCCCCTCGCTCATAAGTGACTGTCTGATCTGGAGAAACACAGGCTGTGATGATAACTAATGAGGTAAAATCCAACTTAATGCTGCTAGTGTTTAGTTTTTCACCAGCTTTGCAGGACTGTAACCAGTAGTCCGATCATCTGTTAAGAGAATAACATTATGCAGTATAGCATATATGGAGAATCTCCTTCTGAAGGTGGTAGCCATTGTTAATTCTCTATTATCTTGTTTCAAAATTCATATCATTTTTATTGTTTTCTTTGGTCGGGTTTTATTGTTTCATCTTATTTGTTTTTTTTATATCCAATGGTATGGGCAACTATTTCAAAGATAACAGGATGTATTATGATAGCCATTTTGGATTTACTATTATTTTGTTTCAAAGTCCTGTATTGTGTTTATTGTTTCATTTTTATTCCATTCTGTTCTGTTTTGTTTGATTGTACTATGTCTGAAGGTTTGGGCAGCTATTTTGAAAACCATGAGAGGCATTATGGTAACCATTGTTGATTTCTTACTATCTGGTTTTAAAATCCTGAGTCCCTTACACTGTCTTGTTTTGACAGGCTTTATTCTATTTTATTTTGCTTGGTTTTATTCCCTTTAAAATAAAACTAAAAAAATTTAAAAGTCCCAAGTGTTTCATCACAGAGCAGATCAGGTATTAGAACTGAGATTCCACACATGTGATATTCACATAAGAGCTCAACTATGTCCATATATACTCCCAGTTTAGTGTCCTGTGGACTCCAGTAGCCTCTTTTTTGCTTCCACTGGACTTATTTTTGTTAAGTCAGCCAGATTTGATTACTTTTGCCCACAGTTTAAAATCCTAGCAGTGCAGATGTTAATGTATGCTATCATCTCACAACTCTATTTAAAAAAAGTAGATAGAAAGTGTTCTATAGAACAGATAAGAAAAAATATTGGGAAAGAGATTGAGTCTCCCACTTGAATCTGGTCAGTGGTAATGTTAAAGTTAGAAATGGGGTCTCCTAAATCAAAGACCTTACTCTCTGCTTCTCGTGTAGCCTGTTAAGGCCAGGAAAACAGACTTCTGAACTTCTTCAGAACAGATGATATGCTCCATTTTCTGCAGCAGCCAGCCAATGCAGTGAATCTATTTAAGCTAAGTGCTGGCTTATCCATTATCTTGATGGAAGAAAAGTGAGAGAAACAACTTTAAGTTGTTGAAGAGGTGGCAATTGAATTTGAAACAAGAGGACTTCACATTTCTTCCCAGGAAGACTTTGAGATGATCTGAGAGATGAGGAATGTTGCTTTCCTTCAAACTCTACCCCTTTCACTTCTCCTGTCATCTCTGAAGTGTTATGAAAAGAGGCAGGGAAGTTTGGTTTCCAGGAGGGCTCTTTCTTGTTGCTTTTAGGGGATTTAAGGGGTTTCAATCCCTGAAATGAAGCTCTTTAGACATTTTTGAAAGTTGGTTATAAAGATGTGTTGTGGGGTAAGTTGACTGCAAGTACTCTGAAATGGAATAAAATCTCTTTGCAGTTTAGAAAATAAAAAATGACTGAGACAGTGTTCTATTGATTTTCTTCTCCTTGTCTCACACCACTGGGTGAATAAATTATTCTTGGAGGTTTTGTACAAATTACTCAATAAAGTCACAAGCAATGTGTCTGGTAAATGTAGTCTGCTTTGGTTTCAAGTCCATTGGTAGAAACTGCTACTTGAAAAGAACCTCATGGGTCATGGAATTTAACTCTCACTTCATGAGCAAGAATGGTAAAGCAGGAGACTGAGTGACTTACCTGGGGTTCACACAGCATGTTAGTTGAGAATAGAACTTGGGAGATTGGGTGTTATACTATCTTGTCTCTATATTTGAAGTTAGATAAAGGAAGAGTCTTGGTAGGTCCCATGATAGTTTTATGTGCTACCCTGACTGGAATAGAGTCCCAGACATTTGACCAAACATTACGCTGAGTGTGTCAGTGAGGGAGTTTCTGGATGAGTTCAGGTGTGAATCAGTAGACTGAGCAAAGCAGACTGACCTCACTAATATGAGTGGGCCTTATGCAATCAGTTGAAGATTTGAGTTTAAAAAAATGCTGAGTAAGAGGGAACCTCCCTGCCTTACAGCCTGAGCCGGGATATAAGCCTGTTCCTGCCTTGGGATGCGAACTGAAACATCATCTCTCGTTGGGTCTTGTGCCTGCTGTCTTCCAGGTTAGAACCACATGTTGACTCCTGGGTCTCCAGCGCGCTGTCGGCAGAGCTTGGGACTTCACAGGCTCCATATCACGTGAGCCAATCTCTCTCAATCTTTCTCTCTCTGTCTCTATCTCTGTCTGTCTCTGTCTCTCTGTCTCTGTCTATCTCTATCTCTCTCTCTTGTGTTTCGTTATTCTGGTGAAGCGTAACACAGTTCCCATGAGTTGTAGAAAAAAAAGACAGACATTTGAAGAAACTAACAGAATATTCAGCGTTCTTATGTAAAAGTATCAAGATGTCAAGATCTGTTTTCTCTATGAATTCCTTGTTTTAGTTGTTAGGTGATGTTGCCCTAAAGGTGTAGTCTGTTTGGTCTATACTCCCTGACCCTTATTGTACTTTTTATTGTTTTTGAGTTAAGATCCTACTATGTAGTCCAGGCTGGCCCGAACTTGCTATGTAGCACAGGCTAGTTTTGAACTTGTGATCCTCCTGCCTCAGTTTTCCATGCACTGGGATTACAAGTGTGCTCCACCATCTCTACCCCATGTGCCTGGCCATATTATATTTTATAGGTCTTTGTTTTGTTTTAGAATACTGTATCTTCAGTAATACTAGGTATACAGTTAAAGAATTAAGCACATTCTTACTTTGAACATGAGATCTGTAATATTTGGCTCCTAATTGGCCATAATTATCTAGTGCTAAGTAACAAGCTGTCTTTCCAGTTACCACTTATGTCACCAGTTCACCAGAGTCCCCACCATGCCTAGATGTCTCCCTCATACAGAATCTAAGGTTCTGTTATAACTTGGATCTTGAATGTATCTCTAAAACTCACATGTTGAAGACTTGGAATCACAAAGAAGTGACAGAATCTTTGTTTAGGTGGTGGAACCAGTGGTAGGAAGTTACACTGTTGAGGGTCTGTCTTTGAGGGGAATATTGGGATTTGGCCCCTTCTTATTTCTCTTTTATTCTCCAGCTGCTATGAGGCAAGCAACTTTGCTCCCAGTGTGCTCCTTATAGTTATATTCTATCTCACCACAAGCCTATAAGGAATGGAGCAACTGACAATAGATTGAAATCTCCAAAACTGTGAGCCAAAATAAACTTCCCTCTTTTAAATTGATTCTCTCAGGTATTTTGTTACAGTAAAGGAAAGCTAACTAACAGAAAAGTAACATCATTTACAGTGGTAAATTTAATTCTTTCCACATTTCTGGTCACAAACTGAATTGGATGAGAACCAAATCAAATTTCCACAAAAGGTTAATTAACATTGGGACTAATCATTGAATTTGATTTGGCTCTCATCCAATTCAATATGCAACAAGCATTGTAGACAGAATTAAGTTTATGAACCAAGGTATCACTCTATTGTTGTGCTTGTGTTGTCATAAAAATTATCAAATATTTCAGAATGTCTTTGAAGACATTGTTCAATCTATTAACATTTCCTCTCTAATGACTCTATTCCTAGAATAATGTCAGAAGGTAGCTATACAGAGGTAAATTTTATTTGGTTTTGCATACAAGGAAATGTTATTATAGTGAAATAGTTCCTATATTCATGTCAATACACATTTATTGGTTGCTGTTTTGGCAAGAACAGGTGTATATAGGAGAGAAGAGAGATGCGTTAAAGAGATAGGGCTTTGTCAGTGGACATGGGGATTATATGGCATAATAACAAACAAACAAACAAACAAACACTAGCCAAGATCAGTTGTTCAGAAAGTCTTTTCTTCCTGAACGTCCAGCTAGACCATATTGCCACCATTCTCTGTAGTTAGACTTGCTCACGGGGCTGGGTCTATCCAACTGAATGTGGGTAGAGATGTTCTGTACATGCAGACCTGGCTCTCCCATCTCTCCCAGATAAGAGTCTTCAACTTCTTTATTCTTTTCCCAACAGCTGAAAAAATGAGAGATACTTGTGGCTGTTTCATGGAAAGACCTTCAATGCCCAAGTCACTGTGGAAAGGACTCTTGCTGTAGACTGTGATGTGAACAAGAAACAAACCTCTACTTTGTTAGCTACTCCAATTTTGGTATTTATTTATTATAATAAATATCAGTTCCTTAATGAAAGGTAACAACAACAACAAGAGGGATTTATTAAGTCCTTACTCTGCATTTAATTGTCTTGCATGCATTAGCATAGTAAAACCACAATTCTTGAGGTGAACACTATTATTTCCATTTAACAATGAGGTAATTATAGTACTGTGAGGTTAAGTAACCTGTGCAAGATCACACAGTCACTAATTTACAGAAAGGTTCTTCTGGAATAGAGAAAGATTATGGAGGGAGGAGAATTAAAAGTAGAGGAGACTCATTGGAGAACAGAGTAAAATGGCTTGGAATTCTGCATGGTTCCCTGTGCCTGGCAGCAACTGGGGGGCTCAGGGTGTGGCAAGAACAGTGCAGGGCCCATGCTGTCCACAACCATGTCACCTGTGTAGGATGATTAGGAGGCCAAAGAGGCCCTGAGTCTTGCAGGAGATTCCTTAGGTTTGAGGACTCTAATATCTCTAAAGATACCTTTGTTCTTCTTCTTCCAATGTCAAATGCAAAGTTCAGATAAGACCTTTGATGAGGTTGTGTACCCAGGCCTGAAGCTGGTATTTAGTCAGAAAACTCAGCAAGGGAACTGAAGACCTCCTTCCTTGTAGCTGCTCAGAACATAGATGAGGATCTATGGGACTCAGGGAGAGCCCTAACCCCTGGTGGGCCTCATGCCCTGAGTGTGAGTACTGGTGCTTCACAGGTGCTCTGTGAAGAACAATGACTCTGGCAAGTTGCATTGGAAGACAATCTGCCTTCAGCAGGTTGCACCAAATCAGCTCTGTGCTATATCACCATTAGGGAAGGCAGGAGGAGAAGTGTAATCAACTGGCCTCTTTCTCAGGGTCCCATCACCAAAACCAAGGCTCTCCTGGGGAAACCTGCACTGGACCAGAGGTGGGGCACCCCAGGCTTACTGTTCCTATTGCATGGGTATTGCAGGCAGTCAGTTGACCAGGGTTAACACAGCCCTGACACCATGCCTGGCCTGCACCAGGTAATGGCAAGAGCACCCACAGGCACAAACCAATAGACTCCCTTCTCTGGAAGCTTCATTGTCTTGTGTGGAGGTACGAGAAAGCAAGGGACAGACCAATAAGATCCTCTCAGACCTCAGGGACACAGCCTGAGATGGGTGGTGTTTTAGATGGGGGCTGTTGGGGGAGGCATCTGTACAGAGCAGACTTGTACAGCAGACTGGGCATCCTGGGGAAAGCATCCCAGGCAGGAAGGACAGCAAGGTCAAAGACCCTGTGCTGGGGAGAACTGGCTGGAAATGAGCTCAAAGAGTTCAAGCAAAAGCAGGAGGCCACAGGCATGCCAGGAAGAGAACAAGTCAGCATCTCCCAAGAATCAGCCATGCTGGAACTTGGGGGACTGACCAAGAAAGCAACAAGCCAGCCTTCCTGGTAAGTGGTGCAAGCCACGGGCAACACAAAGAAAAAACAAGTCAGTGTCTTCTGACAATCAGCCATACTGGAACTTGGGGGACCAATCAAGAAAGCAATGGGAAAGAAAGCAATGAGCCAGCCTTCTGATAAGTGGCAAGAGCCAGGAAGAGAGTAAGTCAGTGTCTCTCGTGAGCCTACCCACACATGGACTGAGAATCAAATGTCCCCCACCTCTGAGTTAGCAACTGGATGGTTTTGAGGTCAGCTGGAGTTGATAGCAACTAAAGGTACATAAAACAACTAAATGCTTGTATTGTTTGGTTGATTATGCTGACCTGGGGCCACAGGTCTGAACATCTCCTAGGAGGATGACAGTTTGCAATATAGGAAATACGAGGGATTTCCTTCTATCTTGTTTTTGAAGGCAAATATTGTTTTCACTGTTTTCCTTTTTCTGATTAATTGGTTTGCTTTATTCAACATTCTGTTTTGACTAGCTTTTTAGTGTTCTGGTTTTGGTTTGACTTTTCTATACCTGAATGAATGGACAACTATTGTGAAGATAAAAAGATATACTGTGATACCTGTTAATGTTATCCTGGTTTCCTGTTCTGAGGTTCTGTACCAATTTTACTGCATTGTCTTGATTGACTTGGTTCTGTCTTATTTGGTTGTATTTTACTATCTTTAAAAAAAATAGGAGGCCATGGGTGCTGGAGTGGAGTGAACCACAAGGTGGTTCCAGAGTGGAGGTCAGTGAGGGCAGCAGAGGGCAGATCAGGGGAAAGAAGGCTTGGCCTCCACTCTGTCTCTTCTAGGAAGAGATGCCTAATAGGCTTCCCAGGCTGGTTCCCTGCTGCTACTTGCAGGTAGATAGGTGACATATGGCTAAGAATATCCTCAGTGCAATGGGTAGTTAAGGTAGAAAGTCCCAGAGTAGGATGACCTATGTTTAAGTACTCATGTTCAAAATTTTAACAGTGGGGTATTGAGAATCTTACATGAATTTGGGTCCTTTTTTTGTCATCTGTAAAAGGGCAATAATAGTGGTCCACACTTCAGAGTTATTGTGAGGTTAAATGCACTATGAATTCTAAAGATTAGCATGGTACATAATTACCAGTTATGTCTAATAGAATATATTACAGTTAAGATGGTTCCTTGAGGGAGATATGTTCCTGATTTTTGCAGCCCTTTTGGAATGTTGGTGGCACTGAAACACCTAATGTCCCACGCTCTGTGCTTGCTGATCTAATTACATCTTCAAGATCCTTGGAATAAGAACTCTTTGGATCCTATTTTTCAGATAAGATAGTGATGTCCAGAAATATCAGCTGACTTTCTAATAATTCCATGGCTGGTGGCTGGTAGAGCCAGAGTTGAAGGCACAGATATGTCCAACTCTGGAGCCTAATATCATGGACACTTTGATTCATGAATGGTCGCTAAGAATCCGTCTCTCTCTGCTTTGAGATCCTCCAGCTCTCCCTAACCCATGTGGCATACTCTTCCCTCCTTCCAATCCCTGAGAACCACTCAAGCCTTTGTCTTTTCTGCTTCTCTCCTTAAAGGCACATGGCAAACCTCACTATTTCTAAAGCACCCTACAGAATGGCAAGGGCCTTGTACATCTATCACCCTTCTTAACCACTGCAGTCCTCATTCCTGGAACCAACCCATAATCCAGATGCATGCGCTAAGGCTCTGAGAGGCTGAGACATGACCAGTCTAGGATCAAGGTAGGACCAGTCCTGAAAGCTCTGAGTTGGTCCAGTCTTCTGACAGAACACCATGCAGGTTCCTGGGGACCGGGCTAGAGTAGGTGACCCCAAAACTGAATTTGATTGAATAAAATTGGGATAGAGACAGATTTCAGACCTGGAAGCAGAAGAATATAGCATCCTGAACACTGAGTCCCAGAATTATCTTTGTCTGCAAGTGTTAATTCATCAGCTGATGGACTTAATGTCATGACCAGGGCTGGGTTAAGCCAGGCCTCTAGGAAAACCTGGACTAGTTCTTCAGTGTGGAGTCTGCTCCACAAACACAAACCATTACAGCATCTATTGTTGACCAGCCAAGCTTCCTTCCCTCTCCTAGCCGAAGCCTCCACCCAGCACTCACCTCAAGCACGGCAGGAGCTCTCACTCCCCTCCTGGCCCCCACCCTGCTGCCATCTGCCAGGCCATGAGCTGGCCTCCCTGTACCTGGGAGTGGGCACTGTGCCACGGCAGCACACAGGCCTGCATGCCAGGCGGCCAGGTGAGCATGTGTGAGCCCTGCGTGTGCTGTGAGGCTGCTGCACAGTCGGGCTCCTTGGGCAGGGGGGTGGCCATGTGGCATGATTGGCAGGTGGGTTGGGGGCGGAGGTCTGGGAGGGAAACCAGGCAGGGCGCACACTTCTACAAGCTGCCCAAGTGGTCCCCCGACTTGAGTAGGGGTTGGAGGAGTGGGTAGCTGGGCAGAGAGATCAGTGCAGCATCCTCTACTGCTGCTGAGTCAACTCTGAACAAAAGGAGGGGTTAAGAGCCTTCTGCCTCTTTGGAGAGGAGGAGATCCCATCCTGAAGCATTTCCTTCATGCCAAGTCCTATGCCAAGCACTGTCCTTGATGGCTCCACATACTCACCTTTGCCCCATGAGACCAAGGTTACTGCTATCCTCACTGGAGTGAAACTCACTGCCCACAGTGGTCTTGTTAGTAAGTGCTAAATCAGACACTCAATCCTGACTCCAAATCCTAGCAGTCCACTCCTGTCCCTCAGGAGGCTCCTGCTGGTACCCTGTGTCTGTGCTTTCTTAAGTGGTATCTGTGGAATACTGACTGTTTGCTTGAATGTGCTTGGTGTTAATAAGAGATGGCTTTCCAGGCACTTCTTGTCCCACTGGGAGAGTCTGACATGAAGGAGCAAAACCAACAGCCCAGAGTCCTACACCAGACCAGCCAAGAGAGCTTTAAATACCAACCACCCTTCCTGGTTTCCTGAGTCCCTGTCTTCTGGAGAGGCTGTTGGGATTTGGACTTCTCACAGGGTGCTTGGTGATTACAATGACCAATTAGCATCGAGAGTCCCTGTGGTGGAGCATCCATGTATTAATGCTCAGAGGAAAAAGCATTCCTGGAAGCTGGTGTGGTCAGGAAGGCTTCACAAATGAGAAGACACTCCAGCAAGTGAGTGTGTGTTGGAGGGAGGAGAAAAGTGAGAGGGGGAGGGAATTTCATGTGGAGGGTGGAGGCTCAGGGAAGATGTAGGCAGCAGGTATTTGGGAATGAGATCCCAGTAGTAAAGTTTTGGTCCCCAGCGTGGCACACTGGTAGAAATTTTAAGAGGTGGGGCCTAGTGGGAGATCATTAGAAATGTGCCCTTGAAGAGGAAGCTGAGACCCTGACACCTTCCTCTTCCTCCCTTTTTCTTCCCAGATTTTGCTCCTGTGTGTGTTCCCACCATGATGTGCTACCTCATTATAGACCCAAAGCAATGGGCTAATTGATTATGGGCCACAGTCTCTGAAACCACAAGCCAAAATAAATCTTTTCTCTTTGTAAGTCAATTATCTCAGATGTCTATTACAGTGACGGTGAGTGGAGTAACACAAAGGGTAAAACGCAGGAGGCCTGAGATGTCTATTGATGAACGAACATTTATTGAGAACCTGATATGTACTGTGTACTATTTCAGCCACAGAGAGTGCTTCCATAGATAGATAGCTGGGAATGACGCATCACCTGTAGATAAATGAGTGAGAACAAGGAGTGATGATGGCACACACAGCTGGATAGTTTCACCTTAGTGGAGTGAGCAGGAACATGGATGGAGAGAAGGAGCCTGCTCTCTGGAGAAAGGACACTGCACACATAAGGAACGGCAGGTGCAAAGATCCACTTTGAGGCACCAGGTGGTTCATCATTCCTGGAACATCTCCAGTGCAGGTTGGCCAGGGCAAGTGAGCATGGGAGTGTGATGGGCAGGACAATGGCAGGACCCCATAAGGGGCTAGAGATAGCAGCAGATGGAATTCAAAGACCAACTTTAGGATCTGGCCCTGTTTGTAGGGTGGGAGGGACCCGGGCTGGAGAACAGCCCCCCTCCTCGGCTCTTCTCTAGATGGATGCTCTCTCCCACCCTCCAGAAGACATCCAGGGATGTTCTTCCCCTCCTCTCCTCTCAAGCTCCCCCACTTCCTTTGTCCCTCCACTGCCTCATTTCAAACTGCACCTTGCCCTCTCTCTCCATGGAGAGGCCCACTCTGCTCACACGGCAAGTCTTACCCAGCATCCACCCTAGGTCCTGAAATAGGTTGCCTGCACCAGGTTGTTCTTGGTTGCTGGGCCCCAAGCTTCCCAACTCTGTCTCCCTCTGCCTCCTCTCGCCTACAAGTTTCCAGAAGGTGATGCCCTAGTGGTGGCTTGGTTCCCCGGGAAGGCAAACTTGAGTGATTTGTCTCCTTCACACCCACAATTTACTGTACAATTGGCCTGATGCAGCAGCATTAAAAAACTTAATGTTTTTAAGTAAAAGTTAATTGATTGAAATTAGGCAGACAGCAACAGCTGCAGAATGGCAGGAAAAGAAGCACTTATTTAACAGATGAAGCTCCAGTTGAACAGGGTATGGCTGTGCAAATTACTCAGCTGAGAATAGGTAAACCATATGCGTGCTGTGTGTGTGTGTGGTGTCCATGTGCTACGCCTGGTGTGAATGTGTGGTGTGTGTGTGCACGAGTACAGCATGTGTATCTGCTTGTGTGATGTGTGTATGTGAGTACATACTTGTGTGGTGTGATTAAACATGACACACAGGAGTAGTATGCATTGTGTGCTGTGTGTGCACATATGTGCAGTGGTATATGTGGCATGCACATGTGTGCTCATGTGTGTATATGATCTGTGTTGTGTGTTACACACATGTGTTGCATGTGCTATGTGTGTACGGTGTGTGGCGTGCATATGGCATGAGCATAGTGTGTTTGGTGTGTTGTATGTGTGTGATGTACATGTGTGCCTGTGTGTCAGGAAGAGTAGGACTCCAGATATCTCAGCCCTGAGAGTCTAGCACTCCCTTGGGCACAGGTGACTATGTGTGGATACCTGCCCTCTGTCTCATTCTTCAGTGTCTTTTGAACAGAAATTTTTAAATATACAAATTCTAAAACAACAAATAACTTTCTTACCAAAGCAGTGGGTCAGAGAAGAAGAGCACCAGAGAAGGAGCCCGAATTCCTGTTATTACCAATCCGAAGCCCCATTATTGTTATCCCCTTTGAAAGTTTAGGTTTTAACCAAATCTGTAATTTGGCCCTATTTTGGTGACACCACCAGAAGACAGACATTATCAGGACTGGGTGCGGCTCTGGCAGCAGCATCTGCTGTCCCGGCATCTGCTGTCCTTACTGTGATGGGAGTAAACGACTCATTAGAGATGCACAGGGAGGCACGCACACTCCTGGGCCAAGTGCGGGAGACAGCCAGTCCCTCCTCTGCAGAGGAAATAGACTCATTAGGGTTGTATATAATAATGCCCAAGACTGATTCAGCGTTTCAGCAGGCATGAATACATTCCTTCCTTTGTCCCTACATATTAAAGGAAATCACAAAAGGTATTTACATAGTGAATCCCTTTTCAAATATTTTCCTTCAATCAAACCAAGGCCAGTTCCACAGACAGTGAATTAATTACATGTAGCTTTCTTATGAACTCAAGCTCTCACTATGCTTTCTGGATATTCCTCGTCTTTCCAGACAATTTCTATGGTTCTCTTAAAATCCTATGCCTTAGGCATTCCGGCTGCCTTTCTGCTCTTAACACGCCAAAGCTTTGAGTTGGCCTTTGCTTGGATCCTCCAATGCAGACTTTGGGATATTTGATTTTATCTAATCATGTTGATTTCAGCCCAGATTTTACCTCCTTAGAGAGTCTTCCACAGCACCTTAACTAAATCAGTACCTTCCCCTCAGGGAAGTGACTCTCTTCTTAGCACTAGTCCTTCGCTGCTCAGAACTGTCATGTTTCTATTGATTCCATGCCTGTTGCTATCTTGAACAGGGGCCAGCTAATTACAGCCTATGGACCAAACCCAGACCAATGTCTATTTTGGGGGGATCCAGGAGGTAAAAGTGTTTTTTATGTTTTAAATGTTGAAAAGAAGAAAAGTAGTATTTTATGACAGGAGCTTTATAGGATAGTTGGATTTCAAGTTTCAAAACCCCAGTTTTGTGGGAGCATACCTACCCTCTTTCTCCTCTGTGTTATCTGTGACTACTTTCACAGTACAGTGGCAACACTGACCAGTTGTGGTAAAGGTCATATAGATCATACAGCCTGAAATATTTATTAAAATTTTTGTAAAAATTTATAAAAAATTTGCTCTTGTACAAAATAATGTGCCAGTCATTTGCATAAGAAGCAGAAACCTATCTGTCCTGCCCAAGTCTTTGTGTGGTGAGATTTTGTGGAAAGCACTTGCCTTTTCTGAGCTGATTCTTAACTTGTTCTTGCACATTTAGCTCTGCAGTAGTCTCTGTCCTAGAAGTGCTCCCCGACCACCCCCCCCAGGCTGAGGTGAATCTTCCTCCTTGGGCTCCCCCAGGATCTTGGGCTATGCTTGGACTAGTACTTGATAATAACAACAGAAGCTGACATTTATTGAGTCTTTGCTGCCAGAGCACTGCATTTTGCTGTTTGCATTTCCTTACTCCTCACCTGCATCCCAGAGAAGTAGTTTTTATAATGCCTGTTTCACAGATGAGGAAGCTGAGACACATAGGTCACCACCCACGGTCACACAACATTTAGTCCACAAAGAGAAACATGAACATGGGTAGTCTGACCCCAAAGCCCACTCTTTTAACTACCTTGACTGGTTTTTTAAACTGTAATTTTGTTCTTTTCTTTGCTCATTCAGAGAGGAGATCTCTGGGGTAGTGCTATACCCAGTTCATATCTGTATCTTGAGGCCTTATCTTGTAGGGGCCCGAAAATGATTGTTGAGCAAATCCATTTCTTCTGTACCAGAGAATCTTTGGCTTAATTTACCTTGCACATCTCTATTGTTCTCTCTCTCATTCATGTAAGCATCATTCATTCAAAGGTTTCTTCCCCAAGAGGATAGACAGTCAATACTAGTAATCCTCATTGGATACATGGGGAAACTGAGGCTCAGAAGAGTTAAGGGAAATTCCAGGAGCCAAGGAGAGGCTGTGTTAGTACCAGAACTCAGTAGCACAGCCTGAAAGTTTCACCAGACCCAGGTCTTTGATCGGTGGACAGAGAAACAAGCTTACTGACAAGCAGAACAAGGAATGTGTTTTCCTGTGAGGCTCTTTATGACCAAGGATTAAAACATCTCCCACCCCAGGCAGTTTGGTTGTGATGCCCTTGATGGTGATTTTGTCTGACAGGTACTACCCAGGCACATACTGGTATATTGCAGTCAAGGCCCACCCGCGTCCCCGTTCCGCCCCCTCCCTCCCTTTTTCTGCACACTCGCTCCTGCCTCCAACAGTACCAGCTTCCTGACCAGCCAGCCATGCTCTAAAACACACACAGGGTAGGAAATGAAAACCCCGGGAAGAGCAGATGATGCGGGCGGGAGGTGGAGGTGTCTCTGCTCAGTGCGCTCTGCTTGGCTTTCCAGGCTGGCAAGAAAAACTTAAACATTATTTACTCAACCATGTGTGAGTTAAAACCAATATCTGCCTGCCATCTGTTCAGCTGAGTGACCCCTCAGAACTTCACCCCACTCGCATGACGTCAGCATTATTCCTTCTCATCCCTCTGCTGCTCCCTGATTCTGCCATTCTCCCTGGGACCCAGGATGGGGCAGGGAGGGGAGAGATCGTATTGTGGCAGGGAAGGCTCACACTTGGCATTTGGCTCTTGGCTGCTTTTGCCTTATGAAGCTTCTATTGCATTATTTGGGGTTCAAGGGGAGCCCCAGGTCCTCCCACTTTCAATTGAGGCAACCCTGTCTCTGCCACCAAATAATGGCATGACTAACTTGGGCACAGTGCTTCTCAGCTCTGGGCCTTGGTTTTTCTGTCAAGTACATATGGACATGAACTGCCATTCTTCAAGGTCCCTTTGAGCTCCCCAATCCTCCTCCTTGAGCTGTATATCCCAGTTCTGACTCATGGTCTTCATACCAGACAGTACCATGCTCTCTTCCTCCAAGGAGGCTCTATTCGCTGCTGCCCCCATTTATTCATATCTGCCAGGAAGACTCCCTGCCATGATGCCTTCCCGTTACCTGGCAACCACCATTCCCACACAGGGCTCTGGGAGCCTGCTGGCCACGTTATCCAAACACACACACACACACACACACACACACGCACGCACACAGGCAGTGAGGGGAGAGACCTTGAGTCACAAGGAACTGTGTCTGCTAGGCAGTATTCAGCAAGGAATACACAGTAAAGGGTCACAGTGCAAATAGCACTGGTCTAAGAATAAGGAGAGTTGAGTTCCAGTTCTGAGCTGAAGCCAGATTTCTGTGTGTCTTTATGTAAAGTCTTCTCCACTCTGAGATATACTTTCTCCATTTGTACAGTGGACACGGTGGACTCAGAGATTTCTTACCAGCTCCACAATAAACCCATAGTATGATAAAATATCTGAATTCTGGTACCTTGGAAAATATCTGGCATAGTTCTGTAACTGTGGTTCTTTTTTTCTCTGCATGCAGACAAGAATTAAGGCATGACTGAGGTCAATCAGCCAGTGTCTGTGGCCTTTGTATAATGGAGTGTAGGGACAGCGTAGGTCCTCTGGGAAGATTGTGTGCAACTCTTCCCAACTGCATTCAGTGAAGTGATGTTCGAAGCTGAGCCACTAGGTTGGTCATAGTGGGTGTATTTATTCCATGGAAACTGGCAAATGCTACAAATCAGAGCTTATTATATTTGCAAGCCTGTTATTACATATTTATCATCACACATTCTGCCTACAACCCCTTTGGCCAGCTAACAATGAGTTCTTCTGTAGCGGAGAACTTCCTTCCCCACCATGTCCTGCCCACCTATACCTGCCTGGGGTTCCCATCAGGTGGGCTTCCAAGAATGGGTACTTGCTTGTAAGCACTGCTTCTAGAAAGTATGTCTAGAATGGATTCCGCAAAGGCTAGATCATTCATGTACTATTAGGAAGACTCGTTAATATCAAGGTGTTAAAATATGTAAATAGCATAAACATGCACCACATCCTAATTACTGTTTTGCATTATAAAGTCATTTACTCTTTATGACATTCCGAGACTGTTCAGCTGTGTCAGCAAGCACTTAGCAAACCTCCTACCATGGCTGATGAAGCCGTGGAGCCCTCTCAGCTCCTGTGTGGGGAGGAGGCCTGGTGACGAGGCATAACGAAGCCTGTGTTCCAGGTGCCTCCACTGTGGAGGAAGACACCCATTGTCGGAGATGCTTTTTGCATGAGCAACATATGTTCCCACTTCCTGGCATTTTCCCCATCGTTCTTTAATCCCACTTCTCACAGAGGCAGATTTATACGCAGGCTAATGAGAGCTGACATTTCTCGTGCTAGTTGCTACACTCGCTGCATTGATTTAAAACGGTGCAGTGTCAAACCATCACCAACCCTTCTTTAAAGCACTAGAACAGTCCCTGTTGGAGAAATCACCTGCTCTGTAATGCAGCTGAGCTTTGGGGTTAGCAATTTAGATCCTAAAACTGAATTCTGCCTCCTTTTTGCACTCTCTGCCCAACTCCAAGGGGCTATTCCTGCTGGCGCATAAGGGTTTGATTTGATGGTCACTCTGTTTTCTTTAAAGAGTTAGTTGAAGCCATAGGCCCCTTGCAGGTGGCAAACAAACCAGTTCATAAATACATTTTTGGAAAGGGGAATGTAGCTCAGTGGTAGAGCATGTGCTTAACATGCAGGAGGTCCTGAGTTTAATTTTAGTGCTAGCAAGAAAACCAAAACCAAACCAAGCCAAACCAAACCAAACCAAACCAAAACAAAACAAAACAAAAAAATAGACCCATTTTGTTTGGCTCTTGTAGTGTTAAAAATGATCTTATTTGCCAATTTAAAAAGATTAGGGCATTTCATCTAGAAATTCAGATTTCTGAGTTCTCTGAAAAGAATACAAAGACCTGATATTGGCTGCCAGGCATTGCTGCCTGAGGACTATCAGTCAGACAGAGAGCAATAGGAGTACACCTAGCGGAGCAGCTCAGAGCACAGCGTCTGGCTTCAGATGACCTGGGTTCAAAGCCAAGCTCCATGGCTTGAGTGCTGTCAATTATTGGGCAATTATTTAGTTTTTCTGTGTTTTAATGTTTTCATCTACAAAGAAAAGGAATAGTCCAGTCCATCCAGTTAGAAGCACTCAAAAGAGTTTCTGGTACTTATCAAGTGCTGTACAAGATTTATTCATTGTGGCTGATATCTGCTGCCTTTCCATGGAGCTTGTGCTTGTCCTGTGTTAGTACCTTGAACTTTCCAAGGTCAAACCCTACCTGGGGACTGAGCTGCTGTGGGTATGATGAAGTTACCAGCCAGGTGCAATGCCAAGGAGGAACAGGTGGGCTGCGTTCTCCTTTCACAGAGCTGAAGCGGGAGGGTGGGGAGTGGAAGAAGCCTTCTAATGGCACATTTCACATTTTTACCATCAACTGCTTATATTCGTCAAGGTCCAATGTATTCCTCTAAATGACAGGTTCACGGAGTGAATAATTCTGCATTGGATATTATTAAAGATCCAGTGTCGCTAGCAGGAAGAAGGGAACAGAGAGGTGAATGGAAACGATTTCCATTAAAATGGAATTGGGAGACAAAAGGCACACAGAGAACTATTTTGAGCCTAAGGCAGGTGACACAGGATTCAAAATTTAATGAGCCTTAAATGCCATTGGATGAATTTAGTTGGAGACATACCGGTTACATCAGACAGGGCCCACACAGATGCATGCTTTCCCATAATACTTAATTTTTTTAAAGGCTCCTTAGAACTAACAAGATAAGGCTAGTCAAATGAGGGAGTCATAACCATTGACAATGAAAGGCTGTTTCAGCAGTGCAGAGAGAAGTAGCCCTGCCTACTTGGCTGCTGGAACGTGGGCTGTGATTCACCCAAGGTTTGGGGATACAGACCACCCTGCTTGCCTGAATAGCTCTGTCCCTGAGCAATCTGACCAGTTGCAAATGTCCTCCACTACATCTCTTATTTCTCAGTTCTCCTGTCTCCTCTCCAAATGCTCACCAGGCCTCCACCTTTGGCATCCCAACAGGCTGAGTTTTGTCAGTTGTCTGAGACAGTTGTGTCTCCCTGCAGGGTGCTGCTGCGTGATGGGGCTCAGAAAAAGGACTGCATTTGTCCAAGGGGTAAAGAAGGGAACTGAATTCATTTTGCAGCTGAGGTTTGTAGCTTCTGTAGCTTCTGATAAGTCCATGGAGTCTGAAGAAAAATGAAGCCCTTCTGGCTGTGAAGCACCCCGGGAATTCAGAAACAAGAGCCCTATGGTACTGTGAGTTGCTGGGGGGCCTTTTTGGCCCCCCTTGCAAGCCTCAGGCAGCTTTTCCTGTGGATCAGGACTGCAGCCTATTTAAACAGACATTTGGAGATGAGAGTTTTCTGGGTCAGTTCCCGAGAATGAGTGACACAGGTGCCAAGGAAAACAGCCCCCTCTAAGCCCACTGACTCCTGGCCTCACCTCCCAGGCTATGTACTCTGCCATTTCCCTGCAGATCAACATTGTACACTCTTGATCATGTAAATACATATGCCCACAGCTTTCATTCTCACACCATTGTCCTTATTTTTCCTACACCTGTCCCAGAGTCAGTGTTTACTTCATTTAGTACGTTGAAATTTGTATGACAGCCTCCACTCAAGCAGCAATATCTGCAAAATTATAGGTTTGATGTGCTAGTCTATTGTTTCTAGTACATATTAAAATCAGAACATAATGATCAATGTGGGAAATAGTTCTCTGCCTCCCACCTAACATCACTCCATGAACAGTAAGCGACAGAGATGTGCTACTTCTGCAGGAAATAGGACCAATTGGCTATGGCACACAGTCAGGAGGAGTGGCGGCACAAGATTTATAGTTGGGTGATGCACTCCCCCCCCCCGCCCAAAAAAGACTTCATTGGCCTCTCAAATTGAAGATATCAAGGATTTAGGGCTTGGAAGTCCAAACAGGAAAGCAGAAGCATAAAGAAGAGGAGGTTGGGTGGTGAACACTAGTTCTCTTAGACGGAGGAAACAGTGTGCTTTGCAAAGTAGCTCCTAGTAATTGGTAGAAAGTACTGTCCCACTGCCCCTTAGAGACCTTCCCCTGTACCACAGATTCAGAGGCCAGAGAGTTTAAAGCTGTTTTATCCCTGGCTGGTGCAACAAAGTACACAGACTGGGGCTCAAGCAACAGAATCTTGCTTTCTGTCAGGGGCTAACAGTGCAAAAAACATGATGTCAGTACAGGCGGATTCTTCTGAGACTTCTCACCTTGGATGGAAGTTGTCACTGTCTTCCAAGATGAGCCTTAATCTTCTCCTGTCTGGAAACCAGTCCTGTTGGGTTAAGGCCCACCCTTATGATATCATTTAACGGTACCTACCTCTTTAAAGACCCAGTGCCCAAATTGGGTTACATTCTGAAATACCAAGGGTTAGGACTTCGATATGAATTTAAGTGTGGCACAATGCCAGACATAACAAGGTCTTTGGAGTCAAGGAAGTGAAATGATACTGTCCATTTGGCTTAGTTATGGAAGTTCAAGGACAGGAATCTCATAGTATCCAGAAAGGCTGTTTCTCAGCTCTTTGGGGTCCAGCAAGATTCAAGTCCCAGGTATCTAAGCTCTTCACTCAAGAGGGAGTTTGTGGCTCTTCTCCCATATTTTCTAGCTTCTTTGCTTCCTTTTATAGTCTTCTTGTCTGCCCACCCACCAGTAGCCAGCTGGGCTACTTTCTGATTCCAATTCCAGACTGAGTAAGTCTGGTCCAGCTCATGACCATGCCACAAGCTTTTCTCAAGCTGCTCTGTGGCTCTCAGAAGAATGGGTCAGGATCTAGCCTTGGACTCAAGACATTGCAGTGAGGCTTGCTTTCCACTGGCCACCACCCCTGCTAATATAAAGGGAAGAGATCTGGAGATGTTAATTCAGGCTTCTCTTGGTTATTTTCTATTATCTCATTACCTTCCTCATTGGAATAGACTATGGACCACTTTGCTCCATCAGAATCAGAGGGCAAAGGAATCAGATTCATAACCCCAGGTCCAGACATAAAACAAAGTCTGAAAGATTTAACAGAGCTTGATAGTTTCAGGCATGTTTTCCTGACCCCAAAGGAAGTTCTCTAGTATTAGATTGAGAGAGAATAACTTGACAGTAGTGTATGTGGAGAGTGGTGATGATGGTAGAAGTTGATGGCTTCCTAAGGAAACACCCCCTACACGAGAGATCTGAGACCAGAAGGGGTTCAGCCTCCTTTCTTGGGTGGAGCCCCTCAGAGTTCTCAACAATATAGCTTAGAGAAGAAGCAGTAGGATTAAAAGTCACTGGACACTTCTGGGCAGAAAGGTATGAGATTGTCTCCTAGCATCTCTCGGAATTCTATAGGAAGAGCACACAAGCAGCTGACAGAAGGAGCTGGGCTGGGAGAGCCCTAGGATCAGAAGTGAGGGTGGCAGATGCAACCTTGTGTTGGACAGCTGAAGATCAGACACACAATGCATTTCATTAGGGGATACCAGCAGGGGACCTCACAGCCAAAGGTCAGACATTCCCACCCTAATCTCCTGCTATTCAGAAACCTTGTCCTTAGAATTTATCAATAGTCTTGAGGATCTCAAATAGACTGAGCACATGTTTCTACTATCTAGATGCATAGGGACATAAAATGATGATATAAGTTCAGTGTATCAGTTTCTTATTACTGATATAACAAATGCCACAAATTTAGAGGTTGAAAGCAACACAGATTTATCATCTTACAATTCTTTTTTAATTTTTTTTT
>PVJX010011014.1:0-54960 GCA_004027295.1 Dolichotis patagonum | reverse complement strand
GGCCAAACAGACCTGGCCCAGATGCCGATCTCCAGGCAGTTCCCTGCGGATGAAGGGCGTGCTTACCAGTCCCAAAGAGTCACGCCGAGATGCAGGTCTGCGCAGACTTTCGATCCAAACAGCTCAGGCCACTCTATGGTCTGGGATTTTCGGGTCCCAAAGAGACAGCCTGAGATGCTGCTTTCTGGGAGACTTCCTGGGCGTTTATGTGTATATCTTAAAACATTCAATACACAATACAACATTATAATCTGACAATAGCATTTAATCTCTTTCTGAATTTAGTTTTGCATTGTTGTCTTTACACTGTTGTGTTGGCCTTCCCCTTTTTCTGTGGGTGGTATAATTTCAGTAAAATGTCTACTCACAAATTGTTGCATAAAATTGAAAGAGAAGGAGTACTCTTAAAGCCATTCCCAGAAGCTAACATTGCCCTGATCCCAAAACCACACAAGGACTCAGTCAAAAAAGATAATTACTGGCTAATCCTTTTAATGAAGACAGACCTAAACATCCTTAACAAGATACCTGTAAAGAGAATAAAATAAATCATCAAAAATATCATACATAATGACCAAATAGGCTCCAACTCAGTGATCCAAAGATGGTTCAACATATGCAAACCAATAAATGAAATATGTCACATAAACAGAAGGACAAAAATTACATGTTAATTTCAATAGACCCAGACAAAATTCAGTATCATTCATAATTAAAAAAAAAACCCTGAAGAAAACTAGTATAGAAGGATCTTTCCTTAGTTGGCTAATACCATATGACAAACCAAAACCATATTATATGGGTAAAACTGAAAGCTTTCCCTCTAAAGTTAGGAACAAGATAAGGATGTCTAATATCATCAGTCATATTCAACATAGTACTTGAATTAACCAGAGCAATCAGACAAAATGAAGAAATAAAAGAAATATATATAGGAAATGAAGAAGTCAAATTATCATTTTTCACATATGACATAATTCTCTAAACGGAAGAGCCAAAAATTCCACCAAAAGATTCTTAAAATTAATAATTTCAGTAGGATACTGAGATACAAAAATCAGTACACAAAAATCAGTAACATTCTAGTATATCAATAATGAAGTCACTAAGAAAAAAATTAGTAAAACAATACCATTCACAGTACCATCAAGAGAATCTAAATACTAAGGAATTAACTATTGTAATCCCGAGTATTTTGTATAGTCATCCAAGTATTGTAATCCTTTATCCAGTCTTCCTCATAATCCAAAAAGTTATATTTGTAATCCCATTGAGATGTTACTGGAATCCCAGCAAGTTAATTCCAATCTACCATCTCCAGTGCAACTCAGGGTAAGAGTAAAGACACCAAGACATATTCCAGGTTAAGGGCAGCCAAGGGGTCCTAAATCCAATCCCTGTGAGGAAGTGTGGACAAAGGCCTTGATCCCAGGCCTCTCCCAAAATTTATTATCTTGTGAAGAAGGATGTAGTTTGAGGATGAGTGACAGTGAGGATGGTGGGAACTGCATGGTAACTTGAGCTGATTAATCAGGCAGTAAAAAAAGCATCTCTGCAAAATGCATAGATAAAGATATGCAAATGAATCAATTTGCATAATTTAATTAAGGTAGCAACTAAATTGTTTTTGGTGGCTGTTGCTTAAGTTTCTGATATGTAAACTTTTTGCCCTGGGGAGTCATAGCCTCTTTACCTTGAGGTTCAAACCCAGCTGACATTCCTGGAGCTGACTGGCTCTACCATCCTGCTGTGCTCCTATCTTCTATAGAGAATACTATGTGAAGAAATGAAGAAACTGGAGACTGATGGCTTTAGAGATTACATACCAGTACCTTGGCTAGCCTTATTTACAATGCTTAGAGCCAACAGAGGTGAAAAAAATACAATAGTCAGCTGTATACATATCAGTATAAAAAAAAAATCCCGAGATAATCAAAGTTGCAACAATTGTTCTGCATTCAAGGGGAATCACTCAAATCGTCTCCCACATTAACCTAACCAAGGAAATAAAAGACCTCTATCATGAAAAATACAGTAATCTGTAAAAAGAGATTGAAGAGGAATCAGAAAATGTAAAGATATACCCTGTTCCTGGATAGGCAGAACTGATATTGTCAAAACGGCTATACTTCCAAAACTGGTATACAGATTTAACCCAATTCCAACGAAAATATCAATAGCATTTCTCACAGAGCTAGAGAAAACAATACTAAAATTTTTGTGGAAATTTCTGAGAAGACCCAAAATAGCAAAAACAATCCTGGGTAACAAGAGGAAAGAAAAATTCATCACAATCCTGAACATCAAGCATATTGCAAAGCTAGTGATAAAAACAGCATTATACTGGCACCAAAATAGACAGGTGGAACAGTGAAACAGAATAGAGGATTCAGAAACATTCAGCTACTTGATCTTTGATTGAGAGGTTAAAAACATATACAGGAGCAAAGATGACTTCTTTAGCAAACGGTCCTGGGAAAACTGGCTATCTACACACAGAAGATTGAATATAGAACTTCATCTCTCACCATATACTAAACTAACCCTAAAATGATACCAGCCAAATATCTAAATGTTAGAAACAATATGCCACAAGATTAGGTTAAACACTTGAAGACATAGGCATAGACAATGACTTTCTGAACAGTACTCCAATTGCACAAGAAATAACACTGAGAATCAACAAATGGGATCATAGTAAATTAACAACAATGGAAACAAAAGACAAAGTGAAGAGACAACTTACAGAATGGGAACTTTTCTCCCAGGTATTCTTTAGACAGAGGACTAGTATCTGTAATATAGAAAGAACCAAAAATAAGCAGATTCCAAAAATAAAAGACCCAATCAAAAATGGACAACCAAAATGAATAGACATTTCTCAGAAGTACAAATGGCCAATGCTTCCTCATGCTACTCAGAAGAATACAGTGGGAAAAAGTTAAATATATTTAGCCATTATAGAAGTGCAAATTGAAACTACGTAAAGATTTCATCTTATTCCAGAAAGAATGGCTATCATCAAGAAATGATATAATAACAAATTCTGGAGAGGCTATGGGGGAAAAGAAATCTTTCTACAATACTGGTGGGAAAGTAAACTAGTGCAACTATTATGGAAATCAGTATAGGGATTCCTCTAAAAACAAAAACAGAAATTGCATTCAATCTAGCTAGGTATCTAGGTATCTTCTAGGTATCTTTCTGAAAGAGTGAAAAACTTAATATTACAATGATAAGTGCATACCCATTTTTATTGCAGCAAAATTAATAATAGCAAAGTCTTGGAAGTGGCCAATAAGTACATCAATGGATGACTAGCTAAAGAAATTTTAGTATGTTTATACAATGTAGTGCTACTCTGCCATGAAGAAGGATAATCTTGAGTCATTTGTAGGAAAATGGGTACTGCAGTGCTCCCTTTGGTAGCACTTATACTGGAAATGAATGCCTCTTGGGACCATGAAGGTCAGTGAAATAAATCATACACAGAAGCTTAAACATTACATGGGTTCTTATATATGAGGAACCCAAAATATAAATAAAGGACAAAAGATAAGGTAGATAATAGGAAAGAGGGAGGTAAATCTTTTGGAAAAGAGGAGCGAGGGATAAGAGATGGGATGGAAGGGAGAGCAGAGGAAGGGGATAAAAAATTAAAGTATATTATGGGCATGTACCAATTCCCCATAATGAATGTAATCATCATGTATTACAAACATGTAATAAATAAGAAACACCAAGTCTTTTACCCATTTGTAATTGAATTTTTGTATTTTTTATTGTCTTGTACTTTTTAAGTACTATGTATGGATACATAGGTTTCTTTCTTTCTTTCTGTATTGGAAATTGAATTTAGGACCTTGTGCTTGCTAGGTGCATGTGCCAATGAGCAATGAGCTATATCCTCAGACACTGTATACAGTTTATCTGGATTAAGAGTTTAGATTAGCTATATGAATGCAAATATTTTCTTAGAGTATCTGACTTTGTTTTCATTTCCTTAATGTTCTTTTTTTAATTTTTTTTGTCTCATCCCTTTGGTGTTATTACCTAAAAATGTTTACCTATGATTTAAGTGTTTTCACCTAGAAATTTTATCTCTTGGACTTAGGCCTAGAGTCAGTTCTTAGTTATTTTTTAGTATATAGTCTGAAGTACTAGTTTTCTATGACTTCTCTAACAACAGAATTTGTGGCTTTCAATAGAACTTTATTTTTAGAGTCTGAAGTCAAAGTGTCAAAAGGCTCTGCTCCCTCCAAAGTGTGGTATTTTTCTCTTTTCCTTTTCTTTTACTTCCTTCCTTTTCCTTCTTTTTTTCTTCCCTTTCCTGTTGTGCACTAGAGAGCTAACTGGAACCTCTGGGAACAAGATTAAAGACTACAGGGGTGCGTAGTAAATGGATCAGGTAACTCTTCCCCCATGAATTGTAGTTAAGAGAGGCACAGGAAATTAAACAGCCTTGCACCATGGAACTGTGCAGCCTGGGGCTGTCTCCACACTGGGGGACAGGAGCACAAAGACTTCCTACCCCCATCTCTCCGATAGAGTTACCACAGTGGAGGCAGTTGGTGGCGGTAACAGACCTTGTCAAGCAACAAGTGGAAAGTTAGCATTACCCTTTTGGTAGAGAATTAAAAATTGAGACTCAGTAGCCTTGGATAGCAACAGCAGGAGCAGAAGACAACACAGCATCCCAATATATCCTGCAACAAACAACCCAAAAGGACAGAGACTTGCCAGTAGAAGAGGAACACAGAAGGCTCAGCAAGGACCAGGAGGAGCCAGCGGTGCACAGAACTGTAAACATCCACCTGCCTCTGTCTACAAGCAGCACAGCAATGGGAGAGAGACACTGAGAGAAACAGCATAAGGAGTGGGAGGCTGTTAAGGGACATACAGAGAGTACTGGCTGAAGCCTGGCCCCAGGATCCCACACCTGGAGGCTGAGATCAGCCTCAAAAAGCAGTACAAACTACAGTGCAGGCTTGGCAGTGTTACCTAGCATTTTTGGGCTCTCAGAGAACACAAGAGGAAATTTGTTTTTTCACTTTATTTTTTTTCTTTCTTTGTTAGTTTGTTTCTTTTTCTTTTTCCTTGTTTTGGTCTTTTACCTATATTTTTATCCCAATATATTTGTCTTCTTTCCCCCTTTCCTCAATTTACCACTCTAGACTTAATCATATTTCAATGTGAGTAAATAGTCTAATTTTTTCTGGTTAACTTTAATAATCCCTTGCTTACTCCTTCATTCTTCCTCATCTACTCTCTTATCTAGTTTCCCAAAGCTTGTGTGATCATCCTTTGTCCTCAAGCCTTGCTTCTACTTTACTTCTTTTCATTTATATCTGTTTTATGTGCTATACTTCTTAAATTTTTCCAACACAGGATAAAACCACTCTACTAAAGAGAAATACTTTACATACAAGTTCTCAAGTTGTGACTGGTTCTATTATATAACTGTATATTTTGGTCTTACGGTTTAGGTTACAAAATTAACAATTACTTCAGTTTGTTTCTAAACTGTGCTTGATGTTATTGTTATTGATAATTAAACTACTTTAGATAGGGTGTCATATCTGTCATAATCAGTTGTTCCCACCTCTGTAACAATCCTGGGAAGCTCTTGGATAATAACCTCACCACAGCCCAAAACCAAAGGTTTGGGAACTGAGTCAAACAGATACCAACATCTCATTCTTAATAAATAGGGAAGGTAGAATCGTTGGACAGACACAAACCAGAACTTTCTACACATAGAAGCATCCGTGAAGAACAGATTTTGCCTAGAGGCCTTGATATTAGTGATAAAGCTACCTACTACAAACCCTTATGAGAATCAACACAGAAAGCAAAGTAAAAAAAGTTTTTAAAATACAAAATGATGAGATGCAGAAGTAAAATGCTACCTGAGACCTTCAGTCCACCCAGAACAAGTCCAGGAGAAAACAAGACAGAGGAAAATGAAAGACAAACACCTGAAATTTCTGAAATGATAGTAACAAAGTAAAAAAAAAAAAATCTATGTGGCTATGGAGGAAATCAGATCAAAAATAATCTCTTAGGTAAAAAAGAAATGTCAAAACTTAAAAAGGAATTGCTCAGCACATCTAGAGTAGACATACCTAAAAAATAAACAACCATAGGAAAGTGATGAAAACTATGAATGGTCAATATATGAAAGAAACAGAATGCATGAAACAGATTCAAACAGTTATCCAGGAAGTTAAGTATTCCATTGAAAGCTGTCAAAACTGCTTCAATGAAACTGAAGATAGATTTTCAGACCTTGAAGACAGGATCACAGCTAACAATCATGAAAGGGAAGATCTCTTAAAAATAATAAGGGATCACAAAATAACAATCCAATAGCTGCAAAATGATGCAAAGAAACAAAACAGAATGATAAGTGTCAATGAAAAAGCAGAAATCAACATAAATGACATAAAAAGATTATTTGCAAAGTAACTGCAGAAAATTTCCCAGGCATAGGAAAAGAATCTGATATACAGATAAGTGAGGCATATATAGCTCCAATTATTTGAGACCAAAATAAATCTACACCCAGAAATATAATAATCAAAACCCAGAAATTCAGCATAAGAACAGAAAATTAAAAGTTGTTAGAGAAAAGAAACAGATCACCTATCAAGCAAAACACATCAGAATCATGACAGACTTCTCAACACAAACCACTAAGTCAAGAAGTGTTTGGAATGAAGTGTTTCAAGTCCTAAAAGAAAAGAAAAAAAAACTTCTAATTCAGATTGATATAACCTAAGAAACTACCTTTCAAAAGTAATGCAGAAAAACAGATACTGTTTTTTTTTGTTGTTGTTGTTACAGTACCAGGGATCGAACTCACAACATCACGCTTACAAAGCAGGCGCTTATGCCACTGAGCTAAATCCCCAGCCCCGAAATAAGATACTTTCATGACAAACAATAACTGAAGAAATTCATTACCACCAAATGGACACTAAAAAGGGTACTGAAAGATAATCAAGATAGAAATAAAAATGACTATGATTCTGAGAACAGCAAAGAAACTAGGCAGGGCTAGCAATTAAACAGAGGGAAAAAACCAGGGAACCAACAACAGGAAAATAACATGACAAATATAAGCCAATAATGTCAGTTAAAGCCATCAATGGGCTTTAATGAGCCATAAATGGGCTCAATTCACCAATCAAAAGAAACAAGACTGGCAAAATGGATTAAAAAAGAAGATCCACCAATATGCTATATGCAGGAAACACATTTAACTATGAAACAAATTCACAGACTCAGAGTCAAAAGATAGAAAACAATACTCTTTGCAACAGGAACCCAGAAACTACCAGGGTAGTTTTTTTTTTTTCCACAAAATATGAAATTCAAACTAATAATGATCAAAAGAGATAAGGTCATATTTGTTAGGGGAAAACAAGTATGTGAAATACATACTTGTCAGGGGAAAATAAGTTTTTTTAAAAAAAAAACAAGTATGTTAGATACATACTTTGAAGGGGAAAACTTCTGGAGGAAGACACAATAATAATAAATATGTATGCATCAAGTATAGAACACTCAACTATATAAGACATATATTAATAGACATGGCAAATCAAATAAACAGTAACACAAGTATAATGGGAAACCTTAAAATCACTGTTACAAATAGATTAGCTACACAAAAATATCAGTGTATAAATAACAGAACTGAACCAAACCTGTGAACAAATGAACTTAGATGTTTACAGTGTTCCATCCAATGACATCAGAATACATATTCTTATCAGGTGCCTTTGGGGTGTTCGCTAAAATAGATCATATATTAGTCTACAAAGCATACTTAAGTAAATGTAAAGGGTTTGAAATTACCTCATGCATATTATCTGACCACAGTGCAATGAAATTTGAAATTAATGGTAAAAGAAAGGGCAAAAACTCCATAAAAACATAGAAGTTAAATACTACCCTCCTTAACAAACAACGAAATCAAAGAATAAATTAAATGATATCAACAGTTCAAATAAACAACATGTGAATATAACACACTGGAACCTGTGGGATGCAATGAAAGCAGTGCTAAGAGAGAAATTTATAGCAGTGAATTCTCACATCAGGAAAACAGAATGAGCACAAATAAACAAATCTAATGCTGCACCTCAAGCTTCTAGAAAAAGAGGAGCAAGTAAAGTATAAAGCCCATAAAAGGGAAGAAATTACAATGATCAGAGCAGAAATTAATGCAATTGAGACTATGAAAACAATACAAAAAATTGATGAATCAAAGAGCTGATTCTTTGAAAGAAGAGATAAAATTGATAAATGCCTAGTCAACCTTATCAATAAAAGGAAAGAAAAGACTCAAAATCATGCAATGAGTAATGGAAAGGATGAAATCACTATAGATTCTGTGGAAATTTAGAAGATCACCAGTAACTGCTTTGAAAATTTTTACTCTCATAGAATGGAAAACACAAAATAAATGATCAGATTCCTAGATACATATGAATTACCAAAGCTAAATCAAGAAGATATAAAAATTTTGAGTAACCCAGTATCAGTTAGTGAGAATGAAAATGTAATTAGAACCTTACCAACAAAATAAAGCCCAGGGCCCAGTGAATTTACTGCTGGCTGCTACAATAAATTTAGAGAAGATTTAAAGGGAAGCAATACTCCCTAACGCATTCCTGGAGGCAAGTATTACCCTGATACCAAAACTAGAGAAAGACCAAACAAAAAAGAGGACTACAGGCCAATCTCCCTAAAGAACACTGAAGCAAAAATTCTCGATAAGATACTAGCAAACAGAATACAGCAAAAAATCAAGAAGATTATATACCATGACCAAGAGGGATTCATCCCAGGAATGCAGGCGTAGTTCAACATATGCACATCAATGCATGTAACACACAGTATCCCACAGATCCAAAGATAAAAATCACATGATCATCTCAATAGATGTAGAAAAATCTTTTGACGAAGTCCAACACTCATGCATAATAAAAATCCTACAGGAAACAGAAATAGATGATCTTTATCTGTGTGGTGGGCAAAAACAATAGACTCCAAAAATAAAAAGAAAAGCACTTTATTAGCTGAGCTCAACAGCGACACTGTCCCAGGAGCCAGGAGTCAATCAGGGAAGTGTGCGCAGGGCGGTGTGTGTGAGGGTGTTGCCAGAGTTTTTAAAGTTGCAGACTGCAAGGGGAGGGTATTTATTCATTTATATTGTCAAAAGATTGGAACTAATTAACACATCCATCATTAGACCAGTCTTGTTATCTTTTTTATATTTTCTGTTATTTTCATTGCTGCAGTAATTACAATTTGCTTTTCATCTTAATCCACACCAGAGTAATAGTAACTAAATTCTGATGGAATGTAAAACTTCTGTTTACTCTCCATTCCTTTGAGCTATTGCCACACATTATTATACCTATATAATTCCCCCCAAGCAATCATGATTATTGCTTTACACAACCTTGTATCTTTTAAAAGTGTAAAAAAATTGCAAAATAAGCTTACAGCTTTAAAAAATTTACTCTGTCATATTCACCATTTCTAGAGGTCTTCATTTCTTCTTAGAGATTTGATTTATTGTTTGGTATTACTTCCTTACAGAGTAAGGAAATTTCTTTACTATAGTAGTCTCCCCTGAAAGACATACTATGGATATATAAACCAGTTTTGCTAACTACAAAAGTGATTTTTAAATCATTCTGTAGACTTTTTAGCTCTAAATTAACTACTCATTGAGTGACAAGACTGGAAATTCAACATGATTTTATTTCAAAGCAAGTTACTCAGTTCATGAAAACCAGCATGCCTTGAATACAGTCAAGGCTGCATAATAACATTTCAGTAGATGATAGAGCATACACATGATGGTAGTCCATAAGATACACTGCATAGTGACATCATACAGTGTGTGTAAATACATTTTGTGATGTTTGCACAATGATGAGATGGCCTAAAAATCTCATCATTCAATGCTATGTTACAGTATTTCCATCACCATGCACACTCAAAACTATTTGTATAAGGGATGATTAAAATATGAGAAATGTTTAAAACATGTTACAGTAAAAGACATATTGCCATTGAGCCCATCAAAATACTCCTCCTTGCTTTGAGCATATCAAATCATTCTTGCCACTTTCTGAAACAGTTCTAGAAGTTTTCTTTCATGAGTATTTATGAGATATGATTAAAAAAAATATAATGAATACTGCTGCCAGGTGCCGTTCATTGGAAAGGCAGGCTTGTAAAAACATCATAGTGTCTTTATCCAACTTATTCACCAAATCTGATACCACCTGACTTCTGGCCTTTCCCCATCGTCAAAATAATCATCAGAGATAAATGTTTTGAATCAATTAAGGACATTGAGACAGCCATGGTGGCACAACTAAAGAGTTTTTTTAAAAAATTTTTATCACACCTAACATACAGTTCTCCCCTCTTATCTATAGTTCTGCTTTTTACAATTCCAGTTACCTACAGTCAACTGGGGTGCAAATGTATTAAATGGAATATTCCAGAAACAATTCATAAATCCTAAATAGTACAGCACTCTGAGTAGAGAGATGGCATCTCGCATGATGCAACTATCTAGAACGTGCATCATCCCTTTGTTTGATGTGTTATGGTTTGCATTTGAAATGTTCCTCTGGTTGGTTGATGGGTTTTGGGAACATGGTTGGATCATGAGGCATTTAACTTCATCAAGTGTATAAATGCACTCATGAGATCATAATTTCATGGTGTTATTGGGAGGTGATGAAACAGGAGATGGCACCCAGCTGAAGAGAATTAGTTATGAGGCTATCTGGTTCCTATCTGGTTCCAACCCCTTCTCTCATTTCTAGTCTCTGCTTACTGTAAGATGAGCAGCATTCCTCCAACACACCCTCCTACCATGGTTTCTGCTTCATTACAGGCCCACAATTGGAACAGCAGCCTCATGGACCAAAGCTTCTGAACTTTTGAACCAAAATAAATCTTTCACTTTCTATGTTGTGTATGTTAGGAATTTGGTCACAGCAATGAAAAGATGACTGATGGTGTCTGGAAGTCCCTTTGTTGCTCTTAGTTATCAGGAATCACAGTCCTTGCATTCAGGAGCAGCCTCACTCTATCTATACCATTTACCTCACTTTACCTCTGCATGTGGGTGTTTGTATCATTTTACATTATCAGCAGAGGAAGGAGAGGACAAGACTGTATTTTCAGAGGGAAGATAAAAAAATCATGTTCACACAACTTTTGTTAGTCTTTTGTTATAATTGTTCTCTTGCTCTATCATAGTTCTTACTGTTAATCTTTTACTGTGGCTAATTTATGAGTTAAATTCTTATCATAGGCATACATGTATAGGAAAAACCATAGTACAGAAAAAACAGCACATGCTGGCTCATGCCAAGGGTTCAAGGCCAGCCTGGGCTACCTAGGGAGTTCATGGTCAGCCTGAATTACATAATGAGACTTTGTGTCAAAAAAACAAAACAAAAAATAGAAAATAGAATATAGACAATTTGATATTATCCTTGGTCTAAGACATCCACTGGGAGTCTTAAAACACATCTTCCACAAATATGTGGGATTCATTTTGTAAGGCACATTTGATCACAATGAACTTTTTTGTCTTCCTAATTTTTTTTTTTTTTTGCCATTTTCATTGTGAAGGATTATTTTGCTGAAAATAGAATTCTTCAGAGTTTTTCTTTCTAGCACTTCAAATATGTGTGTCCATTTTATTCTGGGTTCTATTTCTGACTTTAAAAATTCCTTATTTAATCGTGTCATTCATATACAGGATACATCTCTTCTGTTGCTTTCAAGGTTTTCTCTGTGTATGTAGTCTAGACTATGCCCCTAGGTCTCAATCTTTCTATAAATTTACCTGATTTCATGTTCACTAAGCTTTCTGCATATATAGGATTTTTGGGGGGGGGGGTACTGAGGATCGAACTCATGACCTTGTACTTGCAGAGCAAGTGCTTATGCCACTGAGCTAAATCCCCAGCCCTATAGGTTGAATCATTTTTTAAAAAAAATCAGATTTGGGGAGGTTTAGGCCATTATCTCTTCAAAATCCTTGCTTATCCATCGCACTACAAATGTGCCACCCAGTTTGATTTTGCCTGCAGGTATCTGATGCTGTTTAGATTTCTTCCATTTTTATGCTTGCTCTTCTTCAGATGGGCTAACTGCTATTGAGCTGTCTTCAAGTTCCCTGTGAGATCTTCATGTTGGTTATTTTACTTTTCAACTTTAGAATTTCCATTTGACTTTGAAAAATAATGTCTTTTTTGAGACTGTCATAGTGCATCAGTGTTTTACTATAGAAACAGATATAAAACAAGATACACAAATATATAAGAATTTACAAGATTGGCTTACAATGGTCAGCCACAGAATTGGATGAGGCAGCATGCAGAGGGTGTCTGCACACTGGAGATTGAAGGTTTTAAGTCCATGATCTACAGTTCACTGCAGTGTCCATGCAAATTTGTATCAGGAGGCCACTGATCTCACAGAGTTGAAGAGTATGCCAGAGGCTAAATTTAGAGTCTACACCGGAAGGCTGAAGGATCTGAGGCAGAAGCCTAAGATTATCTGCACTAGAAGCCAGGAGATGACATGAAAGCTGAAGGCAAAGACTGGAGCTCCTCCAAAGAACAGAAGCAAGTCCATCTTGCTCATTTCTCCTTTATACAGCCTGTATGATGAGCTGCCCTAGGGTGGCTCCTCTGTATCCTAGGGCGTAGAATTGCTGAGCTTAGTTAAACTTCTCAATTTGATGTCTTCAATCCACCATTACATACCTTTGTCCAATTTTAGTAACATGATTTCTTATAGCCTTTGAGCTTATTTGTGAGCACTATTTTGCTAAATCTAGTATCTAGTGACAATGAAGAAGCTTTTATTGATTACTTTTGTCTAAGGGATTGAACTTTCACTTTGAAAATTTTGTAATTACTGAAGCTAATACAAGCTTTCTAATGCATGACCAGTATCTACTCATTTGAAAATAAGTTATATTTATATAGTAAAATATATGCCCACTTATACGTATATTAAATATACATACATGTATCTATTTACTTATAATGTATATAGCAATGATATAACTTTATAAATGCTTGGTACATTGTAATTTTTTTGCTGTATAGCCCTTTTTTCTTTTTTTTGCTGCAACTGGGAATCAAACTTATGTTTGTGCTTGCCAGGCAGGCACTGTGCCACTGAGCTAAATCCCCAGTCCCACTACTTGTCTCTTGAAAGTTTCTTGAACTGAAAGCTCCAAGTGTTCCCTTGAATTTCTTGTAGTATGCTTTGCGAATGGAGCTGTGGTATTTAGTGCAAAGCCATTCATAATAATTTATGTTTGTGTTAACATTAGATGCTTAATGACTATTGGCCTGAATTTTACCCTTCCTGGTATGAGAAATATTTTTTATTTTTTTGTGTGATTTTTTTTTGAGTCACTGAGTTTAGATGTACCTATACTATGCACACAGCAGGTTTTTTGTTGTTGTTGTTGTTTGTTTTTTAAGACAGGGTCTCTTATTCTGCAGCCTAAGGTGAGTTGAAATTCCTCATTTAGCTCAGGCTGGCCTCAAACCCTGATCCTCATACCTCAGTCTCCCAGGTACCGGGATTATAGGCGTGTACCACAGCTGACCTAGCGGAGCTGTGTTTTGCTCTGTGAACAGGGGGAACACTGTCTTGGAGTAGACAGGAAGTATGTGTACATTTACTAGCATGATTATTTGGTCTCAACATCTGTTATTTTGTATTTTCTCTTATCTATCGTGTTGTATTTATTTTTCCCTACATGTGTGTGTCATTTAACAATTTAGAAAGGCTGGTGGTTTTGTCCTACTCATTATAATCAAAACTCTTTAGGTATTTCAATTTTTTTTTTTTTTTTTTGTACCAGGGATTGAACTTATGACCTCATGCTTGCCAGGCAGGCACTTAAGCCACTGAGCTAAATCCCCGGCCCAGTATTTCAATTTTCTAGCATTTCCTTTTGCTTTTATTTCATGTTCTTGTACTCTATGAGCTGAATAGGTTGGTTGCAGCTTTCTGTCTTCCATTTCCCATTTTCCAATAATTAGCATCATTTCTGCTTGTCAGATTATGTACCATTTATACGTTAATTTTCCACATCATTACCTTGTAGTCTTATATCTAATTAAATATTCATTGCTGAACAGCCCCTTGGTGAAATTTAATAATTTCTTGATGTCTCCCAATGATGCTTCAGGAATACAACACTGACCTCTACATTTACATTGTTTTTCTGTAACCTTCTTACTTGAAAGATGCTTTTGTGTATATAAAATCCTTGATTCACACTTATTCCTTTGAATCTCTGGAAAACACTTCTTTTTCTCATATGCTGCTGGTGAGATGACTTACTTTATTTGTATTTCAGTAATCCTCCAGTTTCCCAGACACTTTTAGAGCTGGACCATTGCAGGTGTAGGTTATACATAATTTTATTTGATATCATTAGGTTGTTTTTTTCCAAGGGGTGGGGTATGCAGATACTTGGATGTAGGTGGTCAGTTTTGCTTGGTCATCTCTGCTTCTGGACCAAGGTTTTACGCTTACCAGGAAGGATGGTCTCAGCTTCACAAACTGCATTATTTTTATTGCCTTATTTCATAATTTTAAAATGTATCTTTTCTACCTATATCATATCTCTGATTATGAAATCTCTTACTACTGGTAGCTTATTACAGAAAGCAGAATCATTTCCTTTAGAGCATAAACTCAGTACAAGAGGCACAATTAGTGAATTTCCAAATTTGATAGAAAGATGTGCCTCAAAGCTGTACTTTTCCTGAGTTCCATTGAATTGAGCTGTAGATGATTAAAAAAAAAGAGCAGTCATTCAATTTCCTCTCTCCTGTGGCCAACTGCATTGAGTGAAAATGGGTCCCAACTGGCTTCCACACCATTTCCCCCAAGCTGCTACCTTTAAAGTACAAGATCACTGACGAGACTCGTTAGAGCCCTCTTACTCTTTGTGAGAGAGAAAAATCTGTAACCTACTTCAGATGTGAAATTACTGTCTTTGGTCAGCACTATGCCTCTGTTTGATCTAATGTTTCCAGCAGATACATATTTCTTGTGGTGCATGTTACTGGACTGTGATCACTATAATTTTAATACAAAGACATTATCTGTGGTTCTATTTATTTTAAATGGTGGTATTAAAGGGTTAAAGTACCATGTTGTTCCACTACCTTTTACAGAAACTTCTGGTCATTTAAAAAAATGCAGTAAGAAACATCTAGATGCTATCATGACATATAAAGTATTATAAAAGAAGCCACAATGTAACTATTCTTACCTGTTCATGAAAAAAATGACTAGAATGTTTGGAGTCCTAAGTGAGCAATGCTTAAATCAAGAATCTTCAGAAATGTGAGGTACACATTCTTTGGCTGGGTATTGTGTTAGTGGTTACTATAACAGAATACTAATAAATCAATTTAAAGGAAGAAAGATTTATTTGGGCTCATGGTTTCAGAGACTCCTGCGATGAAGCAGAATACCACAGTGGTAGGAGCACGTAGAGGGGTAAGTCAGGAAGCAGAGAGAGAGAAAGATCCAACATCCAGGGACAAAATATACTCTTTAAAAGCATGTCAAGGATCCATTCCTTTCAACTAGGCCCCATCTCCCAAGTTTCCATCATCTCCTAATACCCATCCATTATGAATCCATCAATAGGTTAATCCACTGATGAAGTCAAGGTTCTCATGATCCAATCACTTTCCCAAAGCCTGTAACCTTCAACATATGAGCTTTGGGGATCATTTCTGTATTGAGCCATAACAAGTATAAAGAAAGGGATTGAGACAGGTTTCCTAAAACAAAACAAAACAAAACAAAACAAAACAAAACCAAGACAAAAACAAACAAAAGCTCATGCAAAGAGCATACTACTGTAAATGTCTAAAATGTTTAAGAGATTATACTGTTGAACCCTACTTATGCAAACAGATTGAAATCATCAGGAATCTAAGTTTAATTCATTAAAACACAAAACAGATCCATCCCCTAGATAGTATTGTATATTTTAATGCAGCAGTAATCACAAGGCACATTTGTATGAAATACTTCAAACAATATAGGTTAAAGATTAAAAAATTATGTGTAATTTAAAAAGAAATCTTTCTGTTAATATGAACACAGATTATAAAAATGACATTTGTTTTATAATTTTTATATCTTTTAAATAAGAGAAGATAAAATTAATATTTATCGTTTTGTGATAAATATCACAAAACTTTAATTATTCAACTTGGTTTGCTTAATAAAAAACAGCTACAGTACAGCTTAAAAATTTGTTTTTAAAGCTTTCACATCTTTTAGATATGTGGAACTCAGAAATGAAAAGCACAAGTTCTCATTTTTCTTAGCTTATAAAAAGCCTGTGGTTTTATCTCCCTAGCAAACCCACTATACAAAGAAGGAAAAAAAAAAAAAAAGAAGAAGAAGCACATTTGAGACATTTAAAAGTATCTAGGACATGACATATTTTTGGATCAACATAATAACCCTATTATTTGTATAATAAATTTGAAGTCAACACCTAATAAACATAAAGATCAATATTTATATTAAAATAAAATAGTGATTGATTCAAATTATTGCTCATGTAGGAAACAGAATAAATATTCTCTGGTTAGGGATGCTCAGATTAGAAATGGTATCATATCAGTATCTAGTGTGTATAAAATTCTGCAGTCCAAATATAATGAAATTTATAGTAATTACACAGTGTTCCTTTCATGTCAGTCACCATTTAGCTTTACATGAAGAATAGAAAAGATGTGGTTGAATTACATCTTCTGTAGCAAACTGTTACCAACATACAAAGTGTTCCTCTTAGCATTAGTTAACTGCAAAGTTGTTTTTATGAAATATTAAGATATGCTTACAGAATTATTACCACAGAAGGAGAGAACAGAAACTAGAGCTCCAGTTTCAACAAAAATAATATGACAGAGTATTATGATAAAACATTTAAACAATACTAGATACAAGAAATGAAACACTAGGGTAGGTGCCGTCATTAGTCTTCCTGTTAAAAAATCAGTTCCTAGCTGTTTAGATGGTTCTCTGAACATCCCACCCTTGTCTCAGTCACACATTTGGTCTATTTCCACACGGCTTGGTAACAATCCTGTCAGACATCATTGAGTCCTTCCAAGATACCTCTCAGGAGTCCCATCTGTCTGCATGTCCATGGTAGAGGCCATTGGGTGCTAGGCTCAGCCTATAGCAGGACAGCCTGTGCTACTTCCTTGATGGTAGATGCAGCTCTCTCCAGTTCTTCCTCTGTTTGTTCCACTGTGACCACAACTCTGATGCTGAAATAACAAAGGACATAAAAAAAAAAATCAAATGAGGGGCTACACCAAAGGTCAGCTACCTACGGCCAGGGAGCCAAAGTCAGCAGTCACTACCACTTGTTTGTGTAACTACTATTCTGCTGGTATTTAACTCACTAACTCTTGTCTACAACTATAGTACTATCTCACTACCATAGCAGAGGTGAACAGCTGTGACAGGGACTTGAAAATCTACTATCCAAACACACTTACTATCTTGTCACTGGCAAAAGTGGCTGGGTCTTGCTTATACTTTGGTGTGCATGTTTTCAGGGTGACCTCACTCACTACCTGCTATGGGTTTTGCTATGGAGGCCAGGAACTGTGTCAATAATCAAAGTGCCAAAAGCAGTACCAGGCACAAAGCAGGAACCAAACATTTCTCAAACTGGAGAGTGGTTGTTCATATTCACAGTTCAATAAGCAATGTAGGATGTTCTATGATACTCTGAGGCAAGGAAGACATTTTCAAGTTTTCAGAAACTTGAAGAAATGAGTTTGCCAGTTATAGTCACACACACTGTAATCCCAGTCCTCTAGAAGGATAAAGCAACTTAACCCAGTCTGGGTAACTAAGTAATTAGTTGAGATCCTATCTCCAAAACAAAAAAAGGGCGGGATATATTACTTAGTGAGAAGGCCTGGAGTTCAATCCAAAGCAGCCTCTACATTGACAAAAGAAACTGACTTCATTTTGCAAACATCTGCTTCAGCCAGTGGACAGTTATTCACCTAGTGTACTTGTGTGTGAAACATCAAAGCTATGAAACAAGCAGGGCTTCTGTCCTGAATGTGCATTTTTACCAAATACATACAGGATCAGATACCTAGGTGAATGTGGTAAAAAGTGGAAGGGTCAGAGTGTCAAGCTGCTGCCTAGATGGCCCTCCAATTCCAGAGACCTTTCTGTATCTGCAGGGTGTTCAGACTCTTCAGGATTCTCCTGTGTCTCCCTAGCTGCAGTTTCTGCTCTGGGCTTGAAGATGTACCCGGAAGTCTCCATGCCACTGCAAACCTTGAGCAAAGCTCGTATCTCTCACCTGCTGAAGAGCTACGAGGACTGCCAAGCGTCTGATGGACACAGGCAAACACATACCTGTATTCATGATGGGTTCTTATTCCAACAAAGCCACCCGATGTTGACACTGCATTTAATACCCCTAATCTACTAAACTCATGGCTGAGTCTATTCTCTTTTAAATGTGCCCAGAACACTTATTTTAGCTTAGAATTGGGAAAAAGAATCTTGCACAAGGCCTAGTTTATAAAAAAGTGTTGCATGTCTGGGACAACTTATTAAATACTGCCCTGAAAGAACTAAACAGAATGCTATGTGCAGGTGCTTTCACACCATGGTAAATATTTGATTCTAAGCGGAACTGCTGACAGCTGGTGATGTCTGAGCTCATTTCTTCAGTCACAATGCATCACCTGCTCTCAGAAACTCAATGACATCTCAGGGCACAGTTGACTGTACCTTTTCTTATGATCTGACCAGAAGCCATGGCTTGAGTGTCTCTTTCTCCACCCTTTAACTATGAGTGAGTGTACGGGCTGTGGACCCACCCATTTTTGCTTTGCTTTCCCAAGGTGTTGTGCTGTTGGCTAGGTGAAGTACGAATCCACTCTAAGACTGTGTCCTTTCTTGGCAGGACTGTCCTCACGGCTGGAGCTGTGGGCACAGCACAGGCTGCCCTTGGACATGGCAGACATTAGCTGGACAGAACCTGTTTGTCCAACTTCACTCCTGCAATTCCACATAATTCTCTGTTAACTGGAAAGACAGTTAGTCTTGGGTCCTGAGGTGTTTTCCAGTTAAAATTTAAAAACATCTGGTTTGAGACTGGTAGTTTGCTCTATATTAAGGACATTCTTTCTTGTCCTCAAAATCACTTAGGAATTTCCAAAACACAATATATTTCATGTGAAGTCTAAAGGAGGAAAAAGAAGGTTCTATTTTAATGTCAACCAACCTTGGAGGAGGAAGGCATTTCTCTTCTTTCTCCAAGTAGCGTGCTTGAGTTAATGCAATACCTTTGTCCATGCACTGTAGGGAAAAAAAGGCAAACACTAGCAACTTGGACTTCAGGACACTGGTAGTTAAAACAGGAAGGTACCTCGAAAGCCCTTATCAGTGGTTTCATTCCAATTTTAACTGCTAGGAAACAAAACTGAAATACCACAATGGGACTGTAGGCAGCACTCACTCTCCAGTTTTCAGTAACAATGGGAATGGCCATGCTGCAGCTCATGTTCCTGCAAGACTGCATATCTAATTTCATATTTTATTCAGTGACAGCCATAGGTAGCTTGGGACTACTGTTTGGACAAAGTTGAGTTCTATCCTAGGGGAGCAGTATGAGCAAATCCCTAAGGGTCAACCAAGAGGTGAACCTGAGAACATCACAGAAGGACTACATGGTGTGTGAAGCATCAAAGCTATGGAACAAGGGAGAAACTGCTACACTCAAATACATAGAAATGACTGTGTCCATTTATTTCCATTTGGGCAAGGTGCTGCCAGGCACTGAAAAGTCTGGTGCTAACCCAATTTTTGTATAGCTTGCCTGTACATTAACTACCTGTCAATAATTCTTTCTTTTTTTAAATTTAAATGTTCACTATTAAAATAAAGCACAAAAACTAGAGTGAGTAGTTAGGGATTTCCTTTTACAGTAATGGAAATACTCTGCAGTTGGCAGTAATGGTTGCAGAACCTGGTGAATATACTTGCATACTTCCAAAGGGGTGACTTTTACGGGGGAGGGTGGTGTAAAAGGAAAGAAAATCACTCCAAATGCCTGGCGTAACATTATCTGCCCGAAGAAGGACAGCTGTGAGGGAGGGATGGCACAGCCTCTTGCTGACTCCTCTCTCAGGAGGTGCAGCCCTGGAGCTCATGGGCTGTCTGCACAGCATCCTCTGAACCAGGCAGAGGCAGTGAGGAAGGGTCAGGAGCACCAGAACAGGCCCACATCATAAGTGTGGTGACCAACACTTGCCATTATAGCCTATCTCTCAAGGAAAAATGACATGAAAAATCTGCTGGGGGTGTGGGAGAAAGAGGTGTGGGGAGGCTCACCTGAGTAAATGAATGCTTACCTGACTTACGATTTCCTGAAGCAGTTTCACATCTTTTTCTCGAGATCCAGTGCTGTCTTCCAGTTGTAGATGAAATGCTGGGGAAAAGGACTCCCCCACCACTTTCAATCCAGAAATGCTGAGGAAAGAACCACATACACACACACATGAATCCCTTCCAGGTTCAGAGCATCTTACACAGAAGTGATTTTAAAAGTCTGCACTGTCAAGTCCCATGGAAGGGAGCACAACTGGTGACTAGTAGGAACATCACCTGGTAGTGTTCTGATTTCCACAAAGGAAGAGAGGTAAATTGTACACTCCAAGCAATGCTTCCCAGGCCAAGAAAATGGGAGGAAGGCTCTCTGTTCTTGGAAGCTCCCTGTGCCCGCTCGTGACTGTACTTCCTGCCTCCCACTGAAGTCTGCATGCTGACTCCCTGGCCTGCCTGTGTATCACCTCACACATCTTCCCTCAGGCCTCCCTGGACCTGGCCTTGACTGTGGCCCCACCATCTCTTAGCTGAGTTGCTCAGCTTTGTCATCTGACTCCAGCTAGGGCGGCATATATACATCACTACTTTGGGGAAGAGTCTGCTCCCTCTTTTTCCTTTCTTAATTTTTTAGATTGTAATTAGACATAAGCAAGAAATAACAATCAATCAGAGTTTCAAAACAGGTTAGTAGGAGAGTAACAATAATCAACACATTGTGTATTTTTATTCAGAGTTCTTCAGAATACAAGACATAGGTATGAAACATTGTCCAGAAAATTACTAGCACATAATTTTCCCCTCAATGAACCAAGAGAAAATTGCTGTATAACTATCTTAACTGTCTTTTGCATGTATTTTTTTTCCTTCCTTCCTTTCACCCATCACTTTTTCTTTTCTTTTGATCAATTTCCTCCCTACTCACAATATCTGTTGTAAGTTTTGAACATTGTATACTCTTTAAAGTTCTCACACTAGTGAGACAATACCATGTTTACACATGTGGGTTTATTTCACTTACGAATACGATCTTAAGTTGCATCAATTTACCCATAAAAGCATCAAGTTTATCTTATTTTTTACTGCACAGTATCTCATTGTATAAGTAGTAGTATCCCATTGTATAAAAAAACACATCTTTTTTATCCATTCCTCAGCTGATGGGCATTTAGGTTGTTTTCCAAGATTTAGCTGTTACAAATTGTGCTGCTATAAACATGAGTGCATATATATTGCTGTGGTATGAAGCTTTTAATTCTTCTGGGAAGATACCCAGAGAGGAGTAGCTAGGTCAAACATGACCCCTAATCCTAGTTTTTAAAGAAATCTCCACAGTGGTTGCACCAATTACACTCGCACCAACAGTGGAGAAGGGTTCCCTTTTCCCCACAGCCCTGCCAGCATTGGTTATTAGTTGTTTTCTTGATGATAGTCATTCTGTCTGGACACAGAATTGCAGTGTTCATTTGCATCTCTTTTTTTATTTTTTTTTTTATTTTAAAAGGGAGTAAAATTAAACCATTTGCATCTCTTGAATGACCAATGATGAATATTTTTTCATATACCATCTATATTTCTTTATCTCAGAAGTCTGTATTTATCTCAGATGCCTATTTTTGGACTGCGTCTTTGAATTTGGGAGGTGTGTGCGGGCTGGGGATTTAGCTCAGCGGCATAAGCGCCTGCCTGGCAAGTGCAAGGTAGTGAGTTTGATCCCCAGTACCGCAAAAAAAAAAAAAAAAAGCGAATTAGGGAGGTGTGATGTTTTTCAATTCTTTATATGTTCTAGATGCAGTAAGGCCTTTTTCTGAGGGATAACTGGCTGTAATTTTTTTCCCATTCTGTTAGTTTTCTTTTCACTTTGTTGGTGATTTCTTTTGTCATGCAAACCATTTTAAAATGAGATTCCACTTGGTGATTCTTTTGTTCTATTTCCCATGCAGTCTGGGTTTTGTTCAGGAATTCTCTGCCTATAACTATGTTTTCAAGAATTTTAGCTGTTTCCTTGTCCAGTACATTTTTACTGTTTCTGTTTGAATATTTAGATCTTTGATCCATTTTGACTTTATTTAGTGCATGGTGATAGACAAGAGTCTAGTATTAGTCTTCAGCATGTGGAAAGTCAGCTTTCCCCGTACTATTTATTAAAGAAACTATCTTTTTCCAGAGAACATGTTTGGCTCCTTTGTCAAACATAAGGTGGTTTAGTGAGTTTGTAGTTACATCTCATTTTCAATTTTGTTCCATCGATCTTTAGGTCTATTTTTTGCCAGTACTATGCTGATTTCATCACAGTAGCTTTGTAGTATAATTTCAGGTCGGGGATTGTGATGCCCCTGACTTAACCTTTGATACCAAGAACTGCTTCTGCTATTTAGGTCTCCTATGGCTCCAAAAAAATTTTAGGCATGTTTTCTCCAGTTCTGTGAGGCATGCTAATGGTATTTTGATTGACATTGCATTAAGTCTGTATAAGTTTGGGAGTAGCGCTCAATTTCTATTATTTAACACACTTGATTCCTTCCTGGACTATTTACTACAATTTAGAATATTATGCTTCCTCACCTTTGTTTCTTTTTTGGTATTGGGAATGGAACTTAGAACCTTGCAAATGCAAGGCAGATGCTGTGCTGCTGTATATCATCTGATTCCTTGCTTATTATCTTAACCTTTAGTAAGCATTTTGTCTCTGATAAATTACAGAAATGATTTCTGACACTAATAACATATTTTGACTCCAGAAATATTTTTATATTGAAAAATTTTCTTATTTGCATAATTTTAAATTTTACTTGGGCTAAGACTTTGTTAGGGCTAATCTGTCTCTTACCACATAGGAAAATACATTTCTTTCAAGGTAAAATACATATGTCATGAGAACTCTGTGCCTTACTAGGTTCATTTAAAGTCCATTTTATCCTGCAATACAAATACTATATGACTTTCCTATCTCTTAGGAAACAAATGGTGACACATGTCTATATGAAATTAGGGTAAACATTTTGGAATGTTTCCATTTAGCCTACTTAAGAAGGATTTATTTTTCCCTAGAAGGAAATGGCTATTAAAAAAACAAAAAACAAAAAAACCTGGTATCACATTTGAATTTTCCACATAGGACTCCACAAGCTTTTACAGAAGACTACTGCTCTGGTTTCACTGACTGCCCCCAAGGCCCATCTGTTTGAAGCTTGGTCCCAGGGGAGTACTACAGCGCGGTGAGAAGGACTCTTGGAGTACAGTGGTATGAGAGGTCCCAGATCACTGAGACACACCACAGGAGAGGATTATGCCACCTCAGTTACTTTCTCTCCTCCATTTCTTGGCTCACTCTCATGTTGCCAGAGGCCCAAAGAATCGAACCACTTGATCAAAGACCAAAACCTCCAAAACCATGAGTTCAAACAAACCTTTTCTCTTTTTCAGTTAACTGCCTTCCTCATGAATGCTTACAATGCAATTGAGGTGCCAGAACTGATCCTATGGTTTTCAAAGCACCCTTGAATATTAACAATTTATGTCTTCTTTTTTAGGTATAATACATCATGCTAGGCGCTCTCAATAAATCAGACTACAGCTCTAAGTCACAGAATCTTAGCATCAAGGGCATCTGGGATGTGGAGGAAACTTCTAGTCACGTGTGGCAAACCTACTGCACACATGTTGTTTTTTTAAGACAAACAATGTTAATGTATGAGTTGTATTTTTTTAAAGTAAACCTCAGCGTTCAGATTTAATTGCTGTATTGGCATTCTGTGATAAGTGGATCTTGGGTTATAGTTCTGGCACTCATCTCTAAAAGGTTCACCTTCAACTGTTTTAGACACAGAAACTACACAGTATACTTTCAAAACACATTTCCTATGTGAATTTGTAATTATCAACTTTCTTAAGTCATGTTTTCTCAGAAGAAAGCCTTAAAAACTGCTTTTCAAATGAATCAAATGGTCTTGCTTCTCCTGTGTACATGGGAAGTACCTGAAGTCCTGATCTAACTTGCACTTTAATCAACTGGGCTCAGCTTGTGGTGGGCAGACCAGGTAGGTGAGGGAAGGAATGAAACAGAGCACCCTGTCCCTGCTGCTGGATGCTGAAAGTCACATCAATTTAACTAAAACCAAGTGGACACAGAATTATAGCTCAAGATCACAAACAGAGAAGCTGTGTTTCAGAACCTAATTATGTACCCTTTGACAAAAAGCTGACAAGTTTATCATTTTATCCATGCAAGACAACCATGGCCTCCTCTGTGTGTTTAGGGTCCAGGGGAGCACGACAGCAGTCACTACTCAGTGACAAGGTGGGGACCTCAGGGTTCGACACCCAGACAAAGAAGCATGGACTGTTGATGTTCTCAAACTTGGGGTCAGTGATGGAGAAGTAAATCTCTGACTATAGAAATTAAAAGAAAACTACTTAAATCTGATCACTAAAGGTACCACTTCTGAAAATTGTTTAAATGTAATGTATTTATGGGAAAGTACAAAAATAAAAGCAGTAAGAGGAAGAGGAGTAAGAACCATAAAGCAAAAAACTAGCGTATATAAAAATACACACATATCTCAAAATATAAATACAAGATATTGATAATATACTATATATACTATATTTACATATAGTATATAAAATATAAAAATACATGCATGTATACCTGAGGAAAGTTCTAAGGAAAATCCTGGAAAGATTATCCTAAAAATAGAAAACATGGAATACAAAAGAAAATAAAAAGGGGAAACAAAAACATGAGAGATTCCCAACCTCAGGCCTATTCCCAACCTCAGGCATCTCAGGCCTAGATACCTTTAAAGGGTGGAGGGTCACTTAACTCTGAAGAAACTATTAGTCCATGCCTTACTCAATGGCTCCCTAAAGCAGAGAGTAGAAAATAAACCAGGCAGAGTAGCACAGGCCTGTCATTCTAGCACTCTGGGATGCTGAGGAAGGAGGATTTCAGTTTAAGCCCAGGTTGGTGATCTCAAAAGACTTAGCAAGACCCTGCTTTAAAATAAAAAATGGCTGATGCAATGCAAAGGTTCTGGGTTTAATCTTCAGCACCATAAAAAAAAATGTGGAAAAATGGATAAATCATGAATTGAAGCTAGTATCATAGTAAAACATTATAGGCCCATTTAAATCATAAGCAAAGATGTAAAAATTCAAATTAAAATATTAGCTAACTAAATCTAACTGTAGGAAAATACACTGTTAGTCAAATAGGGTCTTTCTTAGGAAGATGATAATAGTTTAACACTTGCAATAAATCCATATAATTCAGCCATGAGACAAAATCTATTATCTTAATCTGAAAAATAGTTGATCCAGTTCAAAATTCACTTATGATTAAAAGTAAAAAGCCTCCAAACCTAGGAATAATTTGATAAAGGTCACTGACCAAAAAATTGTATTATATACATAATGAAGAAATGCTTCTCTACTGAGAATAAGTGTCTGTTATTACTGTCACTGCTCAACACTGTGTTAGACAGCTACAACAAAGCAATCAAAGAAAAAAATACATATACATACATGAATGAACTGAGAAGACAGAAAACCATTACTGCTGTTGGACTTCTTCACACATCATTGATAAACAAATAGAACAAACTACTAGAATTAATAAGAGCTAGATATCAGGTCAGTTTAATGAAATTATTTTTACAAATCACCAACAATCAAGTAGAAAATATAAAACACAACCCCATTTGCAATGGCAACTAAACTGTTAGGACTTCAGGAAATTTCCTCTGAAGTTTCCAAAAAGGCACAGGGCATATAAAGAAAATATCTAAATTCCACTGAAGAACAACACAAAGGAGGAGTTGGGATGTAGCTCAATCTATAGAGTCACTGCCTATTATACATGAGTCAGGGAGCTGGATTCCCAGCACCACCAAACAAACAAAAACCACAAAAGAAAATTACAATAGAGATTATGTTCATGAGTAACAATTCCCTCCACATTAATAAATTGATAAGCGAATTTAATACAATTCCAATTAGTAACAATTTTGGAGGAACCTGTATGTACTTTCAAAACCAACAGACATAAAAGCAAATATAGTAACAGAGGCGTGGGCAACTGCACAAATAATATCAACACAGATGAGATGGGAAAGATGGTTCACAAACAGGCCCATGCACAAATGAGAACGCAGCACACAATGGAGATGGCCTGACCAGCCGGCAGAAGAAAGAATGTGCCTTATGGACGGTATCTGAAAACTGACCTCACTCACTTCTTGACCTCAGTTTCTTCCTCCAGCTACCACCCTGCTTCTCTCTTCTAAGAGTTACCTAAGCTGTGCCCAATTTTTCTCTTGCCAAGTTCTCTTAAGCCCACTTCAGCTAGGCACTGTGCGCCCCCAATACCCTTGCTCAAGTCACAATAATCTCCACATTCTGAATCAAAAAAACATTCTGAATCAAGTCAAACGTTCGGTTACCATGCCTGGCCCACAGGAAGCAGTACATTATATACTGTCTTCATCTGCATCCAGGACTCTTACAATCTGCGTCTTCCTTACTTGCCATTCTTCCATTTCTTTGGTTGGTTCCTGACTGTTTGGCATGAAAATGCTTTAAATACAATCTACTGCTAATGTTACAGTTGATACATTGTGTCAACTTAAGTCTAGAAGCTTAGTAAGTAACTCAGAAGCTCTCCATCCTCATGTGTAAAGGACATGCAGTTACTGCTCTAGGATATTGTTCCTTAATGCAACTTGAGAAGGTCAGAAGTTTCACTAAGTGACTCAGCAGACATCCAGGGTCCTTACTTTGTAAATGTCTTCAGCCTGTGCAACAGGGCACAGGTGGTGTGAGTGCTACATCTGCTCTAGGTGGGGAGCAGGGAGGAAAGGAAACTTGCTTTCCCCATTTTGCTCTTGCTCCTTTAGCTACTTCTGCTGCCTTGAAGTTTGCCCCAGTGCCATGCCACTCTGCCTTGCAGCCCAGCTGAGTATGGACTGAAACCTCTACAAACTGTGAGCTAAATAAACCTTTTCTTCCTTAATTTTGGGTATCAAGTATTTTGTCCCAGCAACAAGAGAAAAGTAACCAAGACAGCTAATGATTCAAAAATTTATCTCTAGCTCAGGACTTTTCTCAAACTTACACCTGTACATTCCATAGCTGCAGTGTCCTCGATGTTCAATGAGTATGTCCAGCTTGGCAAAGCCAGCACTGACTTCTTCACTCATGGGCTCCTCCTCAGCTCTATCCATTCCCTCACTAGCTGCTCCATCTAGTCACACAGATCAAAAATCTAAGATCAACCTTGAGTCTGCCCAGAAACTTTCATCCTGCATAGGAACTTTTGGCAGACCTAGCTCTCCCTTCAAAATACATGCAGAATATAAACACTTCCTACTGCTACTATGAAGGTCAAATTCACCATCATCTTTTGTCTGCATCCATCTCACTACGTCCCCTTGCTACTGTGCTTACTGCTGTACAACGTATCATCTCATACCACACAAAGTTATCTTACTGAGATTTAAAGCCAGCTGTGCTATGCCACCTTTCTGTCCAACCCCTAGCCATGGCTTCCTGTCTGAGCCTGAAGCCCCTGCCATGACTTACACACCAGTTACCTGAACCTCACCTTCTACTAGGTTCCCTACTTCTCTCTCCTGTCACACTGATCTTCCTGCTGCTTTATCTGTGGTCCTGTTGTTCCACAATTCTTCAGTGTGTTGAGCATGAGGTACTTGTTGAGTACTGCAAAGGGAGATACTAAGGTGTAGAGGAAGGCAATTTCCCAAGAAGGTAATAGGAAAAGACCAAGAACTAAGCCCTAAAGAAAGTCTTTAAAGGAGACAAAGATAAATAATTTAAAGATGTACAAAGAAACTCACAAATTTGGTGTGGTAAAATCTAAAGAGGGAAAGAGGAGTAGCCACCTTTGCTGAAGACACAGACATTAGTAAATATTAAGATATTAGTGATATGAGCTAGATTCAGCATCATGGGACTCATTGAGGACCTCCAAACAGCAATCTGGGTGAAGTGTACAGAAGACAGAGCTCAGTAAATCCTAATGGGAGACATGAGGGTGTGGAGAAAGCATACATGATTCTTGAAAAGGATCTGCTACAAACAGAAGCAAAGAAATGGGGTAGTTGCTGCAAATGAATGTAGATCACGAACACACTGATTAAAGAAGAGTGGGTAGAGAGGATTTGAATGCTACTAGAAAGACTAGGAAAGGGGAGGGACTAGTGACAAAGCAAAGGGTACAAGCAAAGGTGCTCAGTCCTTAGAAAGAAGAGCTTCTGATAACAATGGCTAGAGAATTTTTTTGGCTACTAGAGGGAAGGCTGGTTCAGCTTCCCATTGTAGATTTGTTAGGAATTCTCAAGTGACAGAATAAAGTGAGGCTGTCTGCCAAAGATGGATGGAGAAAAGACAGGGCTAGAGGTTCTAGAAGAAAAGGTGTCAGAAATAGTGTGGTACGGGTCTGGACTTCAAAAGGGCACCTGAGGGTGATGAATGTACAATGAGTTGGCTTATTAATATTTCACAAACCAATACAAGTATATCCTCTACCTTAAATCATGCAAGAACTTCTGTTCCTACAGTGTAGACATACATAGAGCTGTGACTGTCTCTACCTTTCCTTCATCTGGAACAAATGTACTTTACCCATTTATTGACTATCCTTTGTTTCCCCTATCTTGCATGAAGGTAGAATTTCCAACACTGAAGAGGCCTGTTTCACCTCAAAGGCAAAAACTAAATGTTTCAAGGCAATGTGAGATTATTTCCTAGTCGATTAGAAACTGGCCTTAAGATATTACCAACTTCTATCTTTTTTCAGCTCTAGAGGAATCTTAAAGAAATACTTCATTGTAGTTTTTTTTTTAAAGAAACACTTGTAAGATTTACTTCAATTCCACCCTTTACATGTCTCAACTGAAACCTTAATTTACTAAAAAGTAACACAGGTAGTAGTAAGGAAACTATGTCATACAATGACTTGGCATCTAATTATACCCTGGTACCTGTAGTGATGTGAGGAACTGTTCCAATGTTTACCCTGGTTATTTTTTGTGGGAAGATGTTGGGTAGTTACTGTTATGTTGCTACAATATTTTATCAGTAAGTTAATTTTTAGAAAAATAAAGGCATACTTCTTTAAAACCATCACTAAACAGGTGCACTGATTGTACAGAAGGAAAGTTGAGTGGACTGAGTATTTGGTTTCTTAGTTGCCAGGTGATTTTAAAAAATTCAAGCCTTTCAAATTTAAACTTTTGCTTAGTTAGGTGTGGTACTGATACATTTCATATTGGTTGAAAATTAACACTTACCCTTGTAAAGCTTTATGAATCTGTTGGCACTTTTTCTTCAATGCTGCAAAAATGTCTGAATGGAAAAGAATACATTTGATAGTACTTTTGGAACATTTGATAGTACTAACCTAAGAATATTTGTGGCGGCCCAGTTCAAGTTTATCAATTTAAATTGCAGCAAAGCTTAACACAAACTACCAGCCAGCCAGTAACTCATACTCTTTTTTTTTTTTGGTGCCAGGGATCGAACTCATGACCTCGTGCTTGCCAGGCAGGCACTTAAGCCACTGAGCTAAATCCCCAGCCCAGTAACTTATACTCTTGAGGCCCAAGCTTTATCTTTAGCACTGAACTGGCCTCTTCTCACCTTGCCACCCCATTTTCAGCAAAATTTAGAATTGCAGTTTCAAAAAAAAAAAGGCTGTCATTCTTACCAAGATTTTATAGATAATTAAGAATGAAAGGATAAACATTTACTATTTAGTTTTTAATTTTAAATAACTTTGAAAAATCAATTGGAGCAAAGTAATTTTTTTTTTGATACTTCCTCTTTATTCAAGGGAAATTCAAGCAAAAAGTATCTGATCAGGAGACAGAGGTGCCAGGCCATCTCACAATGAGAACCTGAGTGTAGCACGGGAACACATTCAGGCCTTCTGATGCTCTGAATTAGTAACAATGCTATGGATTCAGGAATGCCAGCTAAGATCTGCTCTTCCTCCTCTGTGTGATGCTTTTAAGGCAGTAATACTATAGCCATATGCCATATTTTAAATTTTCAGTTGATGACTCAAAGGCTGAAGGGGAAAGCTAACATTTACAAAATTATACAAACCAAAAAATATCCTACTTCAGGTAATTATTCAGAAAACCAAACAACAACTGGCTATTTACACGAGAAAAAGTGTATAGGGCCAGCACTCCTTATCCCTTCCCATCAGGGTACCATTGCCTGCTGAAGCAGCCAACTCTGAGCACAGGATAGAAGCTCTGGCCCCTGCCTGCAAGGTAGGCATGGCAGTTTCTTCACTGACACTCTTTCCATCAATGCTACACATAGGTGAGTGACCGTTATGCTAAGGACCAGGAACATTTTGGATTTGAGAGTTTGATTGTGATATACTTGCACAGACCTTACAGTAAGGCTGAGCTTCTGTAAACTGAAAATCTAAAATCTGAAATGTGCTTATGCCCAAGAAAGTTTAAGATTTTGGAGTATTTTGGACTTTGGCTTTTTGGATTAGGGAGGATGAACTTGTAATTCAGAGCCAGAGTTTTGTATGGTAAATAATTTCTTTTGGCTAATGCCTCCAAAATGTAAGTGAAGAGCATGGTTAAATAACCTGAGTTGAAATGTAATACCTGGATTGTCTTCCATGATGTTGAGGGCCTCAATGGCGGCAGCAGCTAACAGGGGAGGTAAAGATGCTGAAAAGCAGTACCCCTGGCCAGAAAGTCGCTGAGAAAAAACAAGCAAAAAACATCAACTGTACATTCTCTGTCTTTCTGGATGAACTGTTTCAAGGTCAAACCTCTACAGCACCTATGGGTGTACATATATGGCAAGGAATAAGATTCAGCCAAAAATAAATGTTACACAAGTAAAAAAAATGAGACTGGTATGGGAGGTAATTTCTAGAGTTAAAGATTTTGAGTTCTTTAGTTTATTAATATATGTGTAGTACATGTTTATAATGCTTGTGGGAAGCTGGTACACATACATAAAACATCTTAATTCATTTTTTTATCCCCTTCTCTCCTTTCCCCTCCACCTATCTCCTGATCCCTCTTCTTTTTCTTCGGTATGTAACACGTCCCTATTTCTTTTTTCATGCCCTTTCCTTTCCTTCCATCTCAAGTCCATTGCTCTTTGAGAAAGCTTTCCCTACCTACTATCTCTCGTATCTGCTCTTTATTTTTTACTCAGGATTTCTCAAATGGAAAAATTTACGCTTGTATGTCTGATGGTCTCGAGATACATCTTCTTACCAGATTTTCTTTCTTTATGGCAGAGTACCGCTCTATTGTGCATAAACATCACGTTTTCTATATGTACTCATCTGCTGGTGGACATACAAGCTACTTCCAAGATTTACTTATTTTGAATTGTGCTGCTATAAACATGGGTGTGCATGTATTACTGTAATATGCTATCTCTAAATATTTTGGGAAGACACTTAAAAGGGAAACAGCTGGACTGAATGGAATTGTAGCTTTAGTTTTTTGAAAAATCTCCACACTAATTTCCACAGTTGCTGTACTACTTTACACTCCCACTAACTTTTCCCCCTGCAGCCTCATCAATATTTGTTATTTTTTGATTTTTTTGGTAATAGGCATTTTTTTTTTTCTGGAGTCTCAGTTTTAATCTGCATTTCTCTAATGAATAGTTTTAAACTCTATTTCTAAGTAAAAATGCATGATGAACTGATAATAAAGTTTTGTTATTTTGAAGTGACATTCTGAGGTGACCAATAGAGGGATCAGTTTCAGATTTTGTTTGTTTTTGAAAAGGGCCTACCTGGTGGTCAATTACAAAGGACCTGCCACAGCAGAAACCGCCAATGGAAGCAAGTGAGTTCTCCATGTTCGCACTGATAAGATCAATGTCATCAATCTGCAGGAAGAGTAGGAGACAGCACTAATTATTCCTTGCATTAAAGGGGAAAGAAAGACAATGTGAAGCATAAACACACAATTTCAAGGCAAATAATACCAGTCACATCTGGATTCAAAGAGGGATGGAATCCAAAGCTGTTTGAAAGAAAAAAATAGCCAGAGATACAAAGCAAGATTATTTACTTGTTAAAACAGTGGGCTAGCTGGCCTATACCATAGAATGTACTTGAGATAAATAAAAATCAATTTTTGAATACTTTAATTTCTATGTTTAACTTGCCTTTCACTTAAAAATCCAAACATCATGAAAACAGAATTTTTGACCAAGGGGACACTGATGAACCTAATAACATGCTTTGTGCATTTCTGAGTTCCTATATCTCACCCCTCAGAAGTCCTTTGGTCATCATCTTATTCCAGCTCCTAGCACCATTCTGGATACACAGCAGACATTTAGCAAAAATTTTCTGAGGGCTGTGACAAGGATTCATTGGGATCATCTCTGCTGTGTTTCTAAGCGTTTGATAGATCAAATATCCCTGTCTGAAAAATTGTAATATCTGCTTGACGTCAAACCTAAGTAAGGTCTCTACATGCTGCTCTCTTACTCTTAGTCCCTCATACATATTATCTCAGTGGCAACTGCTGACAGCTTTTAGAAAACCAGAGTAGTAAAGTTTGTGTTTTTCCTTTTTAAAGAATTTCCATGCCTTAAAATAGCTTTACTGTCCTGCTAAATTTGCTTGCAATAATTTAACTGTTGAATATCAATGTATCCTAGATAACTGTGCTTCCAGCTAAGGCATGTGGCATTTACTCTGTGCTACGTTTTTCTCTAGGACAGTATGGGTACTGGGATGGAGATAACTGAAGGGCATTTTATATTTTAAAGTTCACTTTGTAACTAAAAGATTTGAATACACACATTTTGGTAAAAAAGCACTCTGAAACTGCCCTGTGGTGATTGGTAAAGTCAGATGTCCTAGACTGCCAGAATTTACTCTGCGCCAGGCAAACTCACTCCAACTGCCTGCGTCCTTTGGTTTTGCTGAATCCAAGTCAGTGAGGCTTCTGACACCAAACATGGGGTGTGTGTGTAAGTGTGTGTTTCTGGGCACCCATATACAGACACACTATACATGGCCTAAATGTTATTTCTTACCCCCCCACACAAATTACACAGAATATAATTTTAAATATAAGAATCCTTTCACTATTATCAATACTTTTCAAAAGACTATTAAAGGAATTCTAAATGATTTTAATTCTAAATGATTTTAATATTTAATAGTAAATATTAGGAAAAATTGAACTGGTTTTAGAAAAAAACAAAACATGAAAAATCAAAACCAAACACTTCATATAAACAATTCACAAATTCCATGGGGAAGACAGGATTCCTTGGTCAGCTTAGCTAGATCTGTCCTGGATTCAGGGAGGTAACAGATACCAAAGTTATGACCTTCGAAAGGATGCTGTCTTGTGCCTTTGAAAATTCAATCAGCAGAACAGAACTACATGTCTACTGCAGGGGCAGAGACTTCTCCAATGAGGAAAACTTACACTGATCCCATAGTGCTCAGTGACTCCTCGGCCATGCTCCCCAAGAACTCCAAATGAAAGGCTTTCCTCCAGAAAGATTCTTGCCTTGTATTTGTATTTTAACTTAACCTAGGTATTAAATAGAACACAACTTTAAAGCACTGATGATTAACAGTATATAGAATATATTTAAAGAAAAAAATTAAACCTGAAAAAGTATATACAGTTGACCCTGAATTCTTCATCTGTGAATTTAGTTACCTGCTAAAATTTATTCGTAACCTACAGCCAACCACCTTCTGTCTCAACACAATGCCAGCAGATCTGGTCCACGCGGCGGTGGTGCAGGCTGCAGGGCTGAGTTCCCTGACACACATATTTCCAGAGTCCTTTCATGGACATTCTTTATTGCCATGTTTTTCAGTTTTGTGCTTTCTGTTGGCAACTCTGCTGCTTAAGATGGCCCCAGCTGAAATACTGTCTGGGCTTCTTAGTGAAAGAACACGCCATGCCTCAGGAATAAATGCTGAAGAAGTTCCATTTGGGGAGAAGTTTGGTATGAATGAATCAGCAGTATGTACTGAAAAAGGTATCTTTAAACAGAATCACCCACAAAATAAGTTATGTACTGATTAGCTGACAGAAATATGACCAGAGGCTCACAGAAACCAAAACCAGAAATTGTCCCAGTAGCACTATTTCAGTATTGCCTACCTTGGTTCTATGGTAACTTTACAAAGTATGGTGTGAGGATCAACCATACTTCAGGTTTCTAACATGATTCAGTTTAAACTGATAAAAAATAGCACAAAGTCATTTTTTTTAAAAAAGGCAATGTTAACCCCAGCTGAGGCAGGAGGATCATTGAAAAGTTGAGCCCAACCTGGGCTACCATGTAAGCTCAAGGCCTGCCTGAACTTCACAGTGAGACCCTGTCTCCAAAAAAAAAAAAAAAAAAAAAAATCAGTAAAATACATAAAAAAGACAATGTTAAAACTTTTATGTATATAGACATGTAATGTATCTGCTAAACACTGATCTGACTATACATAAAAACTCCTAGGGAAACTGGGCATAATGGTGCATACCTACATTCCAAAACTCTGGGAGGGTGAGGCTGGTAGAGTCATGGGGTTCAAATCTAGCTTATGTAATTTAGCCAGATCTACATCAAAATACAAATAAAAAACGTTAGGGATATAGATTGGTGCAAACGCCCTAGATTAAATCCCAAGGAACTAATGCCCAAAACCCAGGAAGTGCCTGGAGAAGGCAGCTAGCTATCCCTCCCTCAGTGGCTCTATTTTAATTTGGATTCACAGTTTTTTTGTTTGTTTTTTTTGGTAAGAATTAACCTACATTTGCAGTTTTTAAAACTTTGAGACAGGGTCTAAGTTGCCCAGGCTGGTCTTGAACTTGTGACCTTCTCCCTCAGCTTCCCAGAGTGCTGGGATTACAAGTGTGTGCCATAGCAGTTGGTTGAAGTGTTTTAAATGTAAGAAACATTTTCCTTATCATGCAATAATGGTTTGGTAGCCTGTTTTTCTCCTTGTTTACAAGGCTACAATAAAGTCATTTCCCATTGTTTTAGATGCATATTTATATGTTTCCCTAATTATTTTATGGATTAAAAAAATAATCCAACAATCCATTAGGAACTGGTATATGCAAGTGTGCAGAGGTATGTTTTCCTTAATGTGTGATTAATTCACCCATGTATGTTTTGTACACAGTTTCATGAATGAATTAAAATACAGAAATCATCAGGCAATCAATTTTTATGAAAATGATATGGGAACCACTGGAACTCTCTGGTCTTCCTCTGACTCAACTATTCTTTCTTGGTACAAGAATTGTACTTTTTAATAATTATAGGTTGAATTACTAAGATCTTTACTCCACTAAAACTATAGAAATAATGTACAGAATGTATAAGATGATTTGACAGCCCATATCACAAGTTTCTGACAATTTGCATGTGTGCATGTGTGTGTGTGTGCATGCGTGTGTGTACGTGTGTGTTTCCTCACAAAGTCTCACTCTGTAGTTCAGGCTGGCCTTGAACTCAATATATAGCCCAGGTTGGCTTCAAACTTAGAGGAACTCAGCTTCCCGAGTGATGGAATCACAGGGGTGTACTACTATGCCCAACTTGGTAATTTGTTTTTTTTTACCACCAACTTTTTATTGGCTAATCCTGCTGTTCAACATTTAACGAACAGAGGTATTTTCACTGGGCTTTTAGTTGGATTTTCAACAATGAATGAACTAATTTTGGGAGAATTACATCTTCTCAACAAGACTCTTTCCTGTTCCTTAATGAGTTATTTTCCTAGTTTCTAAAAATCCTATTTTAGGAGCTGGGGATTTAGCTCAGTGGCATAAGCACCTGCCTTGCAAGCGCAGTCTCGAGTTCAACCCACATTCCCCCCACCACCCCCAAAAAATCATGTTTTAGAAAATAATAAGAGTACTAGCAAAGAAACAGAGAAATTAGTGAAATAAGAGTGGAGTCCTACAGTCAAATGTTAACCTGCATCATGTAACCTATAAACAATGGTGACATATATTTAAGTAGTTCCTATATTTTGCTTCATCATGTTTGTCTATCTGCAATGCTTTATGACTGCAGCCCTGTAACACAGTTCTAAGATAGTTTGGTCCTCCACCTCCCTCACATTTCTCTACCAGTCTTTACAGTAACAAAAATAGAAAAAAAATTCTTATAATAATATTTAGGATGTATTTGGATTTCTTCAGGAACAGAAAAATACTTTTTTTTCAGTGTTAGGCTTTTAACACAGGGTCTTGTGTATACTAGACAAACACTACTGCTGAGTTACATCCTCAGCACAAATAATGAAAAATATCAAAAATAACAGATGAAGATTTTTTAAAATTTTATTTTAAAGAGGGTAAAATTAAACAGAACAAAACGGATCATAAGAAAACAATGTAAGAGACACAGATTTCAAAGCAAGGCAACGGGAGATCTTCACTATCATACTGTCTCTTGTTTTCTTCCAAATAGCTGTCTATATCTTCACATACAATGAACTCATACAAAACAAAATAGTATAAAACTGATCAGAATAGAGTGATGAAGGCATTTTAGGTCTTCAAGACCAGACAACAGGGAAGTCAACAATGGCTGCCATAATGTCTCTCATTATCTTCAAAACAGCTGTCCGTACCTTCACGTATGTTGAAATTAAACAAAACAGAACAGACTAAAATCACTCTGAACAAAGCATAATAGTATTTCTGGATTTCGCATCATGACACTACGGAATCAGCACTGGATACCCTAGTGTAGCTTTTGCTTCAAATTAGCTGTTCATTTCATCATGCATTACATAATCAATTCTCATAAACTATTTAGAGGTTCTACGAATGCATGAGTCTCTACATGTATACCTATCCTTTTTTTTTTTTTTTTTTTTTTTTTTTTTGGTACCGGGGATCGAACTCACGACCTCACGCTTGCCAGGAAGGCGCTTAAGCCACTGAGCTAAATCCCCAGCCCGAATACCTATCCTTTCTGTATTAGAGACAAAAATAAAACTAAACAAGACAAAACAAATTCCTAGAAAAACACGAAACAAACAACAATAGCAAAGAGCCCAAAACACTGACAATATAGGCCTTCAAAACAAGGTGGTATGAGCATAACCAGGGTTGTTATTTTACATAATGATCTTCAACAGTTTCTCAGATGACCAGATACTAACATGCAAAATTGCTCCAACTGGATGAATATTAACTGTTTTCTTCGAAGAATTTATTGAATTTGTAGTACAATCATCTTAGCTATCCTAAGTGTGTTTGTACAATTTTAGATATTTTTTTTCTTTTCCCTTCCTTTTTCCTTTGTCTCCTTTTCCCAGAGATACTATTTTTTCCCCTTTGAGCAGATTCTTTTCCTTTCACTGTATTTACTGGGGATTTTGTATCTTATGTACTCTTACCATTTCTTACATTAGGGAGACAGTATGATATTTACACATATGAGTTTGATTTATTTCACTTATGACTATGGTCTCAAAGGGCATCCATTAATTTATAAATGTCTCAATGTGATCATTTTTTATAGCTGAGTAGTACTCTGTTGTATAAAAGTACATCTTTTTCATCCATTCCTCAGTTGATGGACATTTAGGTTGTTTCCAAGATCTGGCTATTAGAAATTGTGCTGCTGTAAACAATGGGTACACATATATCACTGTAATATGATGTTTTCAATATTTCTAGGACTATGCCCAGATGTGGAATAGCTGGGTCAAATGGGGCTTCCAATCCCAGCTTTTTGAGGGATCTCCAGACTGACCTCCACAGTAGTTGCACCAGTCTGCACTCTCACCAACAGTGCAAAAGAGTTCCTTTTTCCCTGCAACCTCTTCAGCATTTGTTGTTGGCAGTTTTCTTGATCCTGGCCATTCTTTCTGGAGTGAGATGCAATCTCAGTGTTGTTTTAATTTGCATTTCTCTAATGACCAATGATACTGAACATTTTTTCATGTATTTATTTGCCATTTGTATTTCTTCATCTGAGAATTGTGTATTCATCTCAGATGCCCATTTTTGGATTGGGTCTTTGAATTTTAAGGGTTTGATTTTTAAAAAATTCTTTTTATGTTCTAGACAAAAGTCCTTTGTCTGAGGGACAGTTCGCTAAGATTTTTTCCCAATTTGTGGGTTTTTTTTTTCACTGTGCTGGAGATTTCATTTGACATGCAAAAACTTTTAATAGGAAGGATGCGATCTCAGTTATTGATTCTGTGAATATTTTGCGTGAGGTTTCATTCTTGTTCATGAATTCTCTGCCTACTCCTATGTCTTCAGATTTCTACCTTCTTTGTCTTTCAATAAATTTAGTGTTTCTGTTTTAATATATAGATCTTTGATCCATTTAGACTTTAGTTTAGTACACAGTGATAGACATGAGTCTAGTTTTAGTCTTCTGCATATGAATAGCCAATTTTTCCAGCACCATTTCTTAAAGAGACTGTTGTTCTTCCAGCGAGCATGTTTGGCCGCTTTATCAAAGATAAGGTGGTTGAGTGAGTTTGTGGTTGTGGTTGTATCTTCCAATCTATTCCACTGATCTTCAGGTCTATTTTTATTCCAGTACCACACTGATTTTATGACAGTAGCTTTGTAGTATAATTTCAAGTCGGGGATTGTGATGCCTCCTGCCTTACCTTTGTTGCTTAGAATTGCCTTTGCTATTCTAGGTCTCTTCTGGTTCCAGATGAATTTTAGGAGTTGTTTCTCTAGATCTATGAGGTATGTTAGTGGTATTTTGATTGGGATTGTGTTGAATCTGTATAGTAATTTTGGGAGAATGGCCATTTTTACAATGCTTGTTCTTCCTATCCATGAACAGGGGATGTCTTTCCATTTTCTGAGGTCCTCTTCGATTTCCTTTTTCAGGGTATTATAATTTTCGCTGTATAGCTCTTTTACTTCTTTGGTGAGATTAATTCCTAAGTATTTCATTCTTTTGGACGCTAGTGTGAAGGGTGTGGCTTCTCTTATTTCTCTCTCAGTACTTTTGTTGTTAGTGTATAGAAATGCTATTGAGTTTTGAGTATTGACTTTGTATCCAGCTACCTCGCTGAATTTATTTATTATATCTAGGAGTTTTCAATAGAGTTTTGGGAGTCTTCTACGTACAGTATCATGTCATCTGCAAATAATTATAGTTTAACTTCTTTTCCTATCCTTACTCCTTTTATTTCTGTCTTGTCTAATTGCTCTGGCTAATATTTCCAGTACTATATTGAATAGGAGTGGTGATAATGGATATCCTTGTCTTATGCCTGATTTTATAGTAAAGGCTTTCAGTTTTTGGCCATTTTATATGATGCTGGCTGTTGGTTTGTCATAGATGGCCTGTATCATATTGAGGTAACAACCCTCTATTCCAACTCTCTGTAAGGTTCTTATCATGAATGAGTGTTGGACTTCATCAAAAGCTTTTTCTGCATCTATAGAGATGATCATGTGGTTCTTCCTTTTGGCTCTATTGATATGGTGGATTACATTTATTGTTTTGCGTATGTTGAACCATCCCTGCATTCCTGAGATGAATCCCACTTGGTTGTGGTGTATAATCTTTTTGCTGCATCCTGTTTGCCAATATTTTATTGAGAATTTTTGCATCCATGTTCATTAGGGAGATTGGCCTATAGTTCTCTTTTTTAGTTGGTTCTTTCTCAGGATTTGGTACTAGAGTAATATTTGCTTCCAGGAATGACTTAGGAAGAATTGCTTCCCTTTTGATTTCACTGAAGAGTTTGAGGAGTGTTAGAATTAAGCCTTCTTTGTATTTCTTGTAGAATTCCGCAGTGAATCTGTCTGGGCCTGGGCTCTTCTTTGTTGGTAAGGACTTAATTACATTTTCAATTTCAGTAATAGAAATTGGGTTGTTCAGCATTTTTACATCTTCCTGATCCAGCTTCAGTAGTTCATATGTATCTAAGAATCTGTCTATTTCTTCTGTGTTACCGAACCTATGAGTGTAGAGGTTTTCAAAACAGGTGTTGACAATCTTCTGTATTTCTGCCAAGTCTGTAGTAATTTCACCTTTTTTAATCCTTACTGCATGAATTTGAGTTTTTTTCTTTCCTTTTTTTAAATAAGGTTGGCCAGGGGCTTATCAATTTTATTTATTTTTCAAAGAACCAACTCTTTGATTCATTGATCCTTTGTACTGTTTTCTTAGTCTCTGTTGCATTAATTTCTGATCTGATCTTTATAATTTCCTCCCTTCTTTTGGCTTTGGGCTTGGCTTGTTCTTCTTTTTCTAGATGTTTGAGTTGTAGCATCAGGTTGTTTATTTGTGTTTGTTCTTCTTTCTGATGTGGGAACTCAATGCAATAAATTTTCCTCTGATACTGCTTTCATTACATCCCACAAATTCCAGTAAGTTGTATTTGTATTTTCGTTTGCTTGTATATATTGTTTAATTTCTTCTTTAATTTCCTCTGTGACCCACTGATTGCTTAAGAGTGTGTTATTCAATTTCCATGTACTTGTGGGCTTTTTGCAGTTTCTTTTATCATTAATTTCTAGTTTCATGGCGCTATGATCTGATAACATGCATGGGATAATTTCAATTCTTTTGCATTTACTTAAATATATTCTGTGGGCTAGTATATGGTCTATTTTAGAGACTGTCCCACGTCCTGCTGAGAAGAATGTATATTCTGATGTTGTTGGGTAGAACACTCTGTATATATCTATCAAATCCATTTGTTCACAGGTGTGATTCAGTTCTGTTACTTCTTTGCTGATTTTCTGCTTAGTTGATCTGTCCCTTTGTGTCAATGGCATGTAAAGGTCTCTTGTTATAATTGTGTTATTGCTTATTTTATTTTTCATTTCCGTTAATAATTGTTTTGTATAGCTGGGTGCGCCCATATTTGGTACATAGATATTTAAGATTGTTGTCTCTTCCTCTTGAAGTTTTCCCCTATTATGTAGTGGCCTTCTTTAGCTTCCTGGATCAATCTTGGTTTGAAGTTCACATTGTCTGCAAACAGAATAGCTATCCCTGGTTTTTTCTGGGATCCTGATGCATGGAGTATTGTTTTCCATCCTTTGACTTTCAGTCTATGAGTTTCCTTTTAAGTTAGATGGGTTTCTTATAGACAGCATATGGTTGGATGTTGTTTCTTGATCCATTCTGCCAGTCTGTTTCTTTTGATTGGTAAATTGAGGCCATTTACATTAATGGTTATAATTGATATATATTGGCTTACTTTTGACATGTTATCTTTCCGCTGTTGTATCTTTACCTTTCCACTTTGTTTGTTTGCGTTGCTTAGTGGTTTTTTTTCCTATGTCTGTCTAGAATGTCTTTCAGTATTCTTTGCAGGGTTGCTTTGGTGTTCACAAAGTTCTTTATCATGGCAGTATCTTATTTCTCCACCCATTTTGAAGGACAGTTTTGCAGGGCGTATCAGTCTGGGTCAGAAACTGTATTCCTTTAGGATCTGAAATAATTCACTCCATGGTCTTCTTGACTTCACTGTTTGTGTTGAGAGGTCTGCTGTGATTCTGATAGGCTTTCTTTTATAGGTGATTTGCCTCTTCTCTTTAGCAGCTTTTAATATTCTGTTCTTATGTTGGATATCTTGGATGTTGATTATTATATGTCTGGGTATAGTTTTATTTTGGTTACGGTTATTTGGAGTTCTATATGTTTCACTGATCTGTACTGTCAGTTTTTATTCTCATGTTTGGGAAATTTTCAGCTATTACTTCTGTAAATAGCTTCTTGATATCGTTTGTGTTGTCACCTTCCTATTCATTTATACTTATGTTGTTTTTCTTTGCATCATCTTGCAGTTTTTGAATTGTTACTTTCTGGTTCCTTATTATTTTTAAAAGATCTTTCCTTTCCTGTTCACTAGCTGCATACTTGTCTTCGAGATCTGAAATTCTATCTTCACTTTTGTTGAGGCAGTTTTGCCAACTTTCAATGAAATTTTTGATTTCCTCTATATCTCTCTGAATCTGCTTCACGCATTCTGTTGTTTCTTATTTGTTCATTCAGAGTTTCCATCTTTTTTGCATTGGTCCTTTAATTTTTTAACTATGTCTTCGTTAGATGTGTTCAGCATTTCTTTCATTACATTTATCATTTTTTCTTTTACCTGGGTGACTATTTCTGATTTGAGTTCTTTTATAGCTTTCCAGAGTTGTTTCTTTACTTCAGTTCCTATCATTTTAGGCATTTCAGGTGTATATGGCTTATACTTTCTTCTGTGTCCATGTCTCCTTGGCTTGCTTATGTTGGGCTGGAAGTTTGAGATTGCATTTTCCTCTTTTGTTTTGTCATTTTCCTATATTTCCAGGTTTTGAGCGATGCTTCAAAGCTTCCCCTGTACACTGGGAATCACCTAACTGACTTACGGCTCCTGGGGCAGACTGCAGGCAACTGCTAGCTGCTTGGAGTTTGCTGGGCATGGGCCAGTTAGGTCCTCAGGTACCCCTTGTGCATCCTTGGGTGATTTCAGACACATGCCATGGTCTGACAGCCTGTGAGCGATGTTCCAAGGTTTCCCTGTGTGCTGGGATTCAGCCCAGGTGTGTTCAGGGCCCGGGACTGAATTCCAGTCAACAGATGAAGATCTTATATTGAATCTTTACTCAATTAATGGATTCCTAGATTCCAATCTCAATGGCCAAATGTAAGGGTTGCTCAACAGAGAAAATGTACTGATACAAAATATCATATCATCAGAATGAGGAAAAAAACATCACTCATCTCCACTGATACAGAAAAAGCATTTGACAAACTCTCTCTGACACCCAATGAATTAGGAACTGGAGAAAACTTAACCTGACAAGATACTCAAAAAAATACAGCTAAACATCATAGTCAATGGTGAAAGACTGAGCGTTATCATTTGGTGTTAGTAAAGGCATCTGAAACCATAAAAGCAAAGCTTTTCAGTATTAGGAAAGGTGGAAAAAGTGGGACCCTATTACATTGCTGATGGGAATATGAAACGATGCAGTTGGTATGAAAAACAACATGATGGCTGGAGATTTAGTTCAGAGGCATAAGCGCCTGCCTGGCAAGCGCGAGGTTGTGATTTCAATCCTTGATACAAAAACAACAAAACAAAACAAAACAAAACCAATATGGTGGAACCTTCATTACCGTATGATTCAGCAGTTACACTATTAGGTATATATAGAAAACATGCATGTTCACACAGCATTTTCTACAATAGCCCAAAAACAAAAACAACCAAACACCATGTGCAGATGAACAAATATATTGTGGTAAATACACACCATGGAATATTACTCAGCATTAAAAAGGAATGAAGTCCTGATACACAGTAAAATGTAGATGAACCCTGAAAGCATTATGCCAGTGAATGAAGCCATATGCAAAATGTTTCATGTTGTATGATGTCACTTACAGGAAATATCCAGATTAGGTGTATCCACAGAGATAGAAAGCAGACTGGTTGATGCTAGGAGTTAGTGGGAGAGGAATGTGGAAAGTGTAGAACTAGCAGTTTATAGATGCATAACATGGTGAACACACTCAGTGGCACTGAACTGCACATTTCAGAGCGCTTAATTCTGTGCTATGTGAATTTCACAGTGATGAGGAAAATATGGATTCTAAAGCCAGCACATTGCCTTCACTGTAAAACTGCTGATTTTTACAAAATACATCTGTTTTCATTCAAGTGAAACTCTACAAAGATGAAACTAATCTTTGGGAACAGAAAGGACACTGGTGGTTACCTGGGACCAGGGATGTATGCTAACTACAGAGAGGCATGAGGGAATCATCTGGAGTAACAGCAATGTTTTGTATCCCGACTGTGATGCTATTGATCTGTTAAACTTAACAAACTGTAGAGTAGGTATATTTTATACTCACATTAACTGTGGCCATAAATAAGTGAATAAGTAAAAGGTCTATCTGCCCAAGAGCCCAAATAAGAGAATGATGACTAAACATGGCTGCTTACCAACTCTGGAAGAGGACAAATACTTCCGGTATTCATATACAATCCTTCTACTATGATAAACCGTCGAGTCACACGAGCCTTGCGAGGATTCTTTAAAAGAAAAGAATCCAACATCTTATATTTCAGTAATGGAAAATATGAAATCAATTATGTATGCCCATATTTCACAATAGTCATGAAAAAAAAGGTCTGAAAAAATTCTCAGACCAACATTATCCTGAGATGAACACTGACATACTTTCCAGTTCACAACATTACCTAAGCCAGGTGCTCTGATGATATGAAAGCACAGACACAACTTTCCAAACCTAGAATGAGTGAGATGGTATCAGACAGAACCTTCTGAAGAGATGGGAATGCTTCATGTCATGACAAAGCACTAATTCCTGGGTTACGCTGGTTAAAATTATAGGTTAAGATTAGCGTATTTCAATGTCTACATATATTTCCTAAAAGAAAAAGAACGGTAATGAAGAACATCACTGTTGTCATCATCGTAATGGAGATGGACTGAGGAGCAGGGAGAGGTTGCAGATGTATGAGACTGGCAGGATGCTAATAACAATGCTGGAGAAATGTATATGGGCTGCATCTTACTGCTATTTTCCTGGTATATGCTAGCAATTTTCCACCATCAAAAGTTACAAAACAGGCAATGCTGATCTCCCTCACCTATTAAAATACAGTCAAACTCTTTTCCTTCCTTATTCCCCACTGACCTGTTAGGTAAAATTCAACTATCACTTTGCCCAGTGATAGCCATGGTGGTGGGGTAAAGGGCCATATTCACAGCAGGTCACTGATAACTGTCTCATAAGGATCTATAGATGCTTCATGTGAGAAAATACTGAGGTCTACGGACAATTCACTACTACCTTCCTGCTTTAAGGTTTCCTGCCCCTAAGCTTCTGTTCCAACAGTCAATCAGAAACTCATGCATGAGAGCAATGCTTAAGTGGCTATTTTAGGACTCCTCACTTTAACTCAAAAAAGGTGTATTTGTTGAGGTGTATGGAAGGATACATCAGTAAGTTTGTTCACTCTCCTCACATTCTCTGTCACCTCAGAACCAAAAGCTCCCAAGTCAGCAGCATGGATCTGTGGAGTCATTAATAAACAGAAGCCACATGCAAATCCTCAAGGGCAAAGCCTTCATTTCCCTGCCTTTTTAAAAGTGAAGCATTTTCTTAGTTTTTCATTTCTGCAGAGCTAGGATAGATCCTAAGGTTTTATGCAAGCTAGGTAAATAATCTACCACTGAGCCATGCCCTAGCCGAAATATTTTCTTAGGATTTTAAAATATTCATTGTAGGAAGGGGTCTCAGGAAGCAGAGAAGTACAAAAAAGAATTTTAAAAATTGTCCAGTTATATCATGTAGTGATAATTTTTGTCTTTCTTACACATATATGTATAAAAAGATATTATTTTGTTCAAATTAGTATTTTATTGTAATAATTTTACAAGTTGATTTAAAAAATACTATGCTGTGAACATTTCTACATTATTTAGTGAAGTAAAGCACAAGTAATTTTTTTTTTTCCTGCTTTTCTGAGACAGGGTCTCACTGTGTAGTTCAGGCTGCCCTGAATTTATTATGTAGCCATGGTTGGCCTCAAACTCACAGTGATCCTTCTGCCTCAGCCTCCCATGTGCTAGGATTACAGGTGTGTACCCCCATGCTCTGCAAGCACAAGTAATTTAAAACATGGTATTATTAGAGATATTGCATCTTATGGGCAAACTACAAATTTTTTGTTCCTCTAATGCTGTATTTGGATAGTTTCTCTCTTTGTGAATATTCTTCAATCTTTGGCATTTCTAATTCTTTTCTAATGACAACACCTTAACTATAGATCAAAGGGGATATGTAAGGTTCCTGGCATATATATATATAAATATGTCTATTGTATCCTAAAAACATGATCATTTAAACTCTTCCCAGTGTAATAGGAATATCCTTTGTCACAGCACACCTATGTTGACACTGATTAGTACTACTAAAAATGTGTCCTAATTTGATGGAAAATTTGTTGGTCTAACTTCCTTAGTTATTAGGAAAGCAAAGCTGTTTTTCCCTTGTACAGTTATGCATAGTTCTCTCATAATATAAAACTAGATAAATCAAAGTATTGTACTTTTCTTTCAAAATAAAGAGGTAAAGTGTTCAAGTAGAAAACATTAAGAGTTAACAGATGAAACTATAAAGGGATTATTTCTAGAAGCCAAACGTAAAGTTATTTAGAAAGTCTACTTGCAGCACGAAAAGTAAAATTTCAAGATATTTATTTCTTGTTGGTAGTCATAAAAATGTTTCGTGGATTATAAGTCTTGTAAAAAAAATACATGAAACTTGAATGTGATGCTATCCAATCTGCACAACCCCAACTACACAGAGCCGCCTGCAGCAGCTGGTCCCATGGGTGCACTCTCCACAGCCACCTACTCCCCAGCTAAGTGGCCAATTCTACTACTGAATCACAAGAAGGAACCTCTTTTTAGTAGAATGGATTCAGTATAAGAATTTTTCCTTACCGACTTTTTGAAACTGTATAAATATGAAACATTGACTATGGCAGATAGAGCATGAAATGGTGAGTTAGGGCATATTCATCGTGAGAATGTGTGAATTCATTAAGTACTGCTCTTAGTTGATTCCTAAACAAAGATAACAGCATCCTTAATGAATAATGCAAACATTTGAGAAAATGGAAATTAACATAAAATTAAGGAATGTGATGAGCATTTTTATAAGTCATTCTAGCTATAAAGGAGATGCATCAGCAGAGTGCACTTGAAACAGATATTCTAGACAAAGAACATGGTGACCAGGCTCTGGGGCGGCTCACATGTCATGGAGTCCAGGGCCGTAGAGCACCAGATTAAATTAACTACCTTTTCTACTCATACTGTCAGGGAAACAAATGGCAATCCTAATGGTGATGCTTTGAACATACTTCCTCAGAGCCATTCTCTAATCAGAACAAAGGAGCTACTATCAACGAACACCACAACCACTACCACCAGGGGCTCCAAAGTCTTAGAGTTCATTAACTCCAAGCAGTTTATTAACAACTGAAAGTGGCTGCAAGATAGGAGATCTTGTTCAAGGTATTTGTTTGTTTCCTACAATCAGTCATTGTTAGAGGTCAAGGTGGGGCCTGGTTAGAGAAATGGGATCTCACTTTGCTCATAAATTAACAGATTAAGATCTTCTCCCATTCTCTCCTCCATGTAACTGTTACCTGATTTACTATGAAATGAATTCACTAGATAGCGCCTGTTAATACACTTAGAGTTTGGGAACATTATGGAAAGGTGAGCATATAGCTCCTTATTCACCAAGTGTATCCTATTTGTCTCTGCCCACAACCCCCTTAGCCTTAGAATGCTGCCTGGAATCCTCTCCTGAAACCTGACATATATAATGATGCCAACAAGAAGGCAATTACAATGAGACTTGGATCTATAACAGGAATACACCCTCACTTAATACCCAATTGTGATATGTGGGCAAGTTCTCAATGACAAATTACTATTTTGTATATCATTTTGGTTAGAAAGTACAAAAGAGCTCTATAATTTTCTTCAAAAGAATCCTACCTTTTGATCTTCAATTTCTTGTTCTTTTAGTAGTTGTTCCAGGTTAGCCACATCATTATGATTAAATAACTTAATTTCACTACGTGAGGCCTGTAATCCTTTCTGAATAGCAAAGCAGGCTGCTCTATCTCTGTAAGGGAGAAAGGTACATCAAACATGTTAAAGGGCCTTGTCAACGTTCTCAGGAAAGAATGCTACTTTTGTAAGATGACCAATCTCTAATTGTTAAATGGAACACAGCAAATAAACCATGTTTGCACATGTATGCATCCTGTTTGCTCTTCACTTTGCTGGTCCTTTACACTTGAGGATGGCCTCTCAATTTACTCACATACTTACTCTTTCTTTCTAAGACTACTCAACCATGGTCAACCACCATAGCAAACACTGGTCTGACACTTACCTGCAATAGCAGAGGTCAAGAGCAGACCCTAGACTCTAAAACTTGAGGTGCTTAACGACCCAAGGCAACCTGTACTCCTCCCAGACAGGTGTCAGAAAAGATAATATAGTGAGCTGAGACTTCTACAAAGCTAGCTGGAAACAAGTGGACCCTCTCCCCTCACACTGTGGTATTTGGTGGAAGCCATGAGAGAAGCACAAACTTCTGCCTCTCCATAGGTTATAATGGGGTGTGCCTTCCTCATCTCTAGTTGGGTGGTGTCAGAGGCGGCCTAGGGGAAAATTAAGACTGTCATTTCTCAGCAGGAATGAATAAACTCCTACCTTGGTTGTGAACAGAGGTTAGTAGGGTCCTGGGACTGGAAAACCATGGAATGACTATAGATAAAGTATGTGGATCTAGTCTGGCTGAGGACAGAGGCCTGTGGAGATAGACTGCCCTTTACAGTACCTTTCCTGGTTTGTTTTGAACAACACACTCACAATGATTTGGCACAAACTTAGGCTTGGATTGCCCTCTTGTGTACAAACACGACACAGACCACCAGCAGACTTAGCAAATGTGAACTGTACTATCAAATATTTTAAATGTCAGGAACAGTGAAAGTGTAGTTTTCTTATTTGTGTATTTTCTCATTTTTATAATTATGTTTTAAGTTGCTGTTATTTAAAAATAGCTTTTTATAATCAAAAGATGATTTTGCAAGCTGCATGGTAACTGCAAAACAAAATCCACAGTAGACAAATCCAAAGCAACGGGCAAGGAATCAAAACACAGTAGTAGACTAAATCACTTAACCACAAAGGAAGACTGTTGTAACAGAGTGAGAAAAAGGAAAGAACTACAAAAATAAAACCAAACCAAATCTACAAAACGAGTTGTAAAATGGCCACAATTAAACCTCATCTACCGATAATTACCATAAACATAGATAGATTAAATTCTCTAATTAAAAGATAGCAACAATATAGATTAAAGACGCAACTGTATTATGTTTACAAAAACTTACTTTACCTCTAATTACACATACAACTAAAAGTGAAGGGTTGGAATAAGATATTCCATGTCAAAGTAACCTAAAAGAAAGTAGGTGTAGCCATACTTAGATATAGCAATGAATAAGCACCTCATTTAAATCAAAGGAAGTAAAAGGAGACAAAAAAGGTCATTATACAATGATAAAGGGGTCACTACTGCAAAGGAAATAAGAATTCTGGAGATCACTATGTTAAGAAAAATGAGCCAGCAAAGAAAGACTAATACTGTTCGAGCTCACTCACATGTGGAATCTAAAAATGTTGGTGTCTATGATGGTTATGCTTAATTGTGTCAAGCTGATTGGCTTGGAAGCTGCTAAGTAGATTAGTAAAGCACACTTCTAGGTATGTCTGGGTGGGTCATGGAGGTATGATCTTGGGTATGATACCTGGTTGTTTCTTCCCTTCCTCTGTCCCCAGCTCTGCTTTCCAGCTCTATGAACTAAGATAAACTGAGTATCTTTGCTCTGCTATGTGTCCTACTACCATGATTTTTCTGCTTTGTAGCCAGCTGATCACGGATTAACTCCTCTCAAACTCTGAGCCAAATTAAGGCTCTCCTTTTTAAAGATGGTTACTGTGTCTCAAAGATAGGAAAGCTAATACAGAAAACTGGTACTGAGGATGGGTTCACCACTGTAACTATACCTGCACATGTGGTTCAGAAGCCGTTAGAACTGGATTCTTAGAGAAATTCAGAAAGGTTTAGAGATGTAGGCTACAGCAGTACTATAATGCCGTAAGCAGAGCATGATGAGTGACTTTGGTTAGAGCAGAGAAGACCAGAATGTTGACAGAAATGTAGACAACAAAGGCCAGGTTCAGGAGGTTTCAGTCAGGAACTGAAAGATTTTCTTCCCATGTGGCAAGGACCTTCACCTGCTCAGAGGTTGGGAAGGCTTCCCTGTAGAGGTGATGCATGTGTGGGGTGAGCACAAAGGAGATGAGAGGAGGAGCAGTGTTCTACGCAAAGGGACTGGCAGGCACAAAGGCTCTGAGATGAGAGCAAACTGGTGTGCAAAGTTAGTGAGGTAACACGTTGACCACTCAGGGGAGAGTAGTTCAAAAAGAGACTAAAAAGGTAGTTCAGAAGTTCATGATAAGGACTTAAGTTTTCACTGCAGATAATGCAAAATCCTATTTATTAAGTGGGATGTGACAATCAGATTTATATTTTTAAAAAAAGATTATTATGGCTATAAGATTATTATGGCTATAGTATTAGAAAAGGAAAAAATAAAAAGTAAATTTGGGGCCTAAAATTAAAAGTCACACTTAATAGCTAACTCAAAAGATGCCAGAGGCTTGGGCCAGAGCAGCAGATATTCTGAATGGTATAACCGGATGCCAGGACTACATTAATGCTTGTGTGGCTCCTCACTGGCCTGCCACTTCACAGAAAGCTGCAGTACCATGCATCCAGGATACAGGCACCCAAGTCTGTAGATTTACCTGTGGGTAGTCAAGAATGTTCCCAATTGACAGCTCCTATGTTCTTAGTAAGCTACGAAGCAAGATCAGCTGAGAGTTTAAGTTTGCAGTAGGCGGGTTATGAGAAGTGAGAGACTTTATGAGGCACGGTAAATAATGAGAGATTATGATCACAGAATCATACAGACACGTGGCCACAGTGTTGAACAGTGCAAGAAGATGGCAGGCCTCATGTGGACATCAATAAATAAAAACATAATTTCAGATAAGCAACTACTGACATCTTTAAGTTTCCTTACCATGAACGTCTCACATTTGACTTTGGCTGCAATGATCAAATATTTTGTTAAGAATAAACTGAAGAATTCATATTATTTTAGGCATATAACAGGCAGATAAAGGTTACTTACACAAATATGATGTCCCCTCTTTTAGAGTAAGCAGGAATTGCACTGGCTATGGTGGAAAAGCCATATGAGTATATAATGGCTTCTTCAGTCTTCATAAATTTTGCCAGGCGCTCTTCCAAATCCAAATGAACATCTATTTCAACAAAAAAGTCAAACAGTTAAATCATCTTATAATTCTTCTTTTTGTATGACTAAAGAAAAAAGAAAGGAATGTGATAGTTTAATGATTAACATGTAATCTTGATAGCTAAAATGTAATTGTTTTAAAATAATGAACTATAAAATTCTACAGTATTAAAATAATTCTGAATCAGAAGCCCTTCTGAACTAGATGAAGTAAAATCTGCTACTTGTCTGTCAGTTTGATGCTTATACTTCTGTAAACTCCCCTCACCCACTGTCTTCACTTATTTTAACTTCCTTTGACTGAAAATGCTGAAGCTTTACCAGTGCCCCACAATCAACAAAGTAACAGCTTTTTGCATTTTAAACAGTCTAGTGTACTGGGTCAAGATAGTGATATGTATTAGAATGACAGTGACCTGTTCTCTAGCAACCCATGCTGGCACTTAGTTGTGATAACTGATATCACTGTGTAGGACAGGGCTCCTATATGAATGTCTTATGAGTATACTGGCAAATTCAATTTTATAGCACCAAAAGAGATTAACTCTTTTACATAAACAGCTTAAGGACCTTTATGTAGTGGCCCTGAAGCAAGGCCAGCAGATTGCTATAGCTGCTGGTTTCAAACAGGACCCTAAAGAGAATTCTTTCTGTGGTTTGTTGGCCACTTCAGAACTTTGGAAATGTAATGGTCAATTCATCAGAAAGAAATAGCAAGTGAGTGTGGCAGACTTCCAGAGGACTGCAGGAAACAGACCCTGGCGCCTCGGGACCTGCACCATGCAGTTGACTTGGGGTGCAGGGAGAACAAGGAGCTCCTCCCCTCTCTGGGGGGTGGCTGTGAGTGTGGCAGACTTTCTGTGGCCCGAAGGAGACAGACCCTGGTGCCTCAGGACCCACACCATGTGGTTCACTCAGGGTGCTGGGAGAACAAGGAGCTCCTCCCCTCTCTGGGGGGTGGCTGTGAGTGTGGCAGACTTTTGGCAGCCCGCACGAGAGAGACCCTGGCCCCTTGGGACCAGCACCATGCGGTTGACTCGGGGTGCTGGGAGAACAAGGAGCTCCTGCCCTCTCGGGGCAGTGGCTTGAGCCTGCAGGGGCGCGGGCTGAGAATCAAACATCTCATGTCGTCCTATCCCCTGTTCCGTGTCACCCCTCCTTAGCAAGTGGGAGCCAGTGAACTACACATCCTGTGAAAAGATTGGCTATGTTATTTAATATGAACTCCCTGTATGCAAAGATATGGACAACCATTTGGAAGAAAACAAGAGACAGTATGACAGATAGTGAAGATCTATGGTTGTCTAGCTTTGAAATTTATGCTTTCTTATGTCCCGTTCTGTTTTGCTTTGTTGTGTTTAATTTTACCCCCTTTAAAATAAAATTCAAAATTTTCAAAATAAAAAAAAAGGACCTTTATGTAATAATGGTGATAAATTATAATTATAAAGTTGACATGTTTTTACCTCCCTCTTAAATTATGGTTCCTTAGAGTCTTTTCCCTCCTAGGATAACCCATAAGGGTCTGCATTCTGGGATGGAAAGACAAGCAATGCTTAGAGTGAACAGACCACCTACTAGCTTTGAATCTTAGAACTTAAAAGTAGTTTAGCATGTTCTATAGGCTTGAGCCACCATTGGTAGACACATGACTGTGGCATTTGGCAGCTTGTACTACTGGTGATACAAATGAATCTAATCACTTTTATTGGTCATTTCTACTAATAAAATGAACAAAAAGCTACCCAATGGGATAGTCACGCATGTGCCACCACCAGTGGTTCAAGCTACTATGTAGTGAGACATATGAATTGCGGCCCCATCATGAATGTGTTAAAATGAGACATTACAGAGGATAGAAATGGAACACCTCATTAGCAATCTTTACTACAGTAGGACCCACGTCTGGAAGGCTGGACCACAGAGTGCACTGAGCTCTCTGAAAGGGACACTTCCCACACAGAAAGAAGCCAGGTTTTGCCAGTTCAAGAGTTCTCAGGGAGAAAGGAGAAGAGCAAAGACCATGAAGGCAGATTCTGAGACAGTGGAAGAGGGAGTAGTGTTGTGCTACTGGAGGGAACTCAAGTATGCATGATAGCCACACCCTTCTACCCCAACATTTCTGCCTCGGAGCCAGCTGGTCATGGACTGAGCCCAAGAAACCATGAATCAAATTAAGTCTCTCCTCCTTTAAGTTATAGGTGTTGTGAAAAGTCTCTCAGCGAGAGATTGAATAAGATGGCGGACTGGTAGGTAGCAGAAAAGAGACCGTCTCTGAGAGAGACAGCTCAAATGCCAGAATAAAACACCCTGGAGAGGCCCAAACAGATAGAGATGGACTCTCACACACAGGGAAAAACTAAACCGCAAAAAAAACACTCGAATATGAGGTCCTGGGACTACCATCAGAGAAGCTAAGGTCAGTGAGCTCGGCGCCCTCCTCGAGCCGCCTGAATTCCTGCCTGACCTGAACAAGTGATCGGCACTGAAGTGACTGGCTTGAGCCGGCGGAGCATGGAGCTGAACAGCCCTGCATCCAGCTCCCCTGGACCGGCCCTGCACTCGACCCACCCGGAGGCACAGTGAATTCCCACCGCAGGCGCACTGAAGTCAGAGGTTGGGGAGTCCTGCAGTTCTCGGGACGGGCATCGGCATGTGGTGAGTGGTGGGAATGGGACCGTCACACGGGAAAGGGGTAACCGACTGGATGACATGTTGGATTTGGGCAAGACAGTCCTAACTCCATAAGGAAGTGGCTTCAGCTGGTTGCTCCCCTCACCGAGTGGATTGGTGGGATCTGCTTGGATTAGGCCGCACCCCTGGCAGGGAGACAGTGAGTCACTACAATAATACTTCCCTTGAGATCAGTGCATGCTGACACAGTGAAGGCCTGCAGGGGTTGACTGGCCCGGAGGGGAGGAGCTAGCGCACACTGCCCGTGGGTGAACTCTAATCTCTGATAACCTATTAAAGAGGACTAAAGCTCCTAGCCCGCGCCCTCTAGAGGAGCCTTAACCAACAAGAAAAGGGTCTGGACATTACACTGTACACTTGTATGGAAGGAACCAAAAACATGACGAAAGGGAGAAATAAAAAACAACTCGCAGCCCCCAACCCTGAGAACATTGATCCAGGAGAGGTAAATACAAAAGAGATTGAGGGCAGCAATAATGCAACATCAAACATAGTGTTAGCGGACATAAAGAGATATCTTCAGGACCTTGTAAGCGGGACCAAAACTGAAACATTACTTCAAATTAAACAAGAGATAAGTAGATTAATAAAAGAAGGGCTGGGCACCTCTCAAGAAGGCACAGACAGAAGAATGGAGGAACAAAAATGGAGAGAAAAATTTAATGAAGAATTCAGGAAAAACCTAGAATTCATGAAACAGATTCAAAGAGATTATCAGGAAACTAAAGACTCCATAGAAAGCTAGCAAAACTGCTTAAAGGAAACCAAAGATAGACTATCAAAAATTGAACACAGGCCTGCAATGTGGG
>PVJX010011013.1:0-54826 GCA_004027295.1 Dolichotis patagonum | reverse complement strand
TTGCACATATAGTAGATAATGCATACTTGATTGATACATGCCTACTTAGCCATGTCTTCCTTGTATACCACAAATTTATAGAAACAGTACAGCTTTTTCTTGCCATGTGCATTATCGGTTTCATTTAGAATGCATATGGCTTCATTTTTACTGCATAACTAGCTTAAATGGTGCCTTGACGTGATAAGCACTTTGCATAGGTCCCATGATTTTATGGATCAGTTCTGTGATTTTTCAGCTTGAATTGATGCTACCTCTCTCAGCATCTTGGCAGTCTGGTCAGTGACAGGGTTGCCTGAGGTAACTTAGCTCTCTTTCACTTTGTCATCCAGCCAGCAGCCTGACTTGAGCTTTTTAACACAAAGTATCTGAATCCAAGGACATTAAGTGCTTTTCAGATCATTGTTGTGTCACCTTTTCTCTTGTCCCAGTAACCAAAGTTTGACACTTGTATAATCTCATAGTCATAGGTTAAGCAAGTTGCTTATAAGAATGTTACAGAGCTTGGAGTGGTGGCACAAGCCTGTAATGCCAGCTCTTGGAGGCTGACACGGGAAGATTGCAGTGAGTTTGAGGCCAGCCTGAGCTACGTAGTGAAATCCTGTCTCTAAAAGACAAAAGAGAAAAACAAATACTGTCACAGAGTTTAGACTAAATTGGGGCTTATTAGTGAAACAATCCACCCAAAGAAGCAAGTTCTTATAACTTCCTTATATTTGCTTCTAAGGTATGATTTCTCTGGCTTTGGAGGTGTCTGGTTATTGCAAAGTGAAATACATAAGAAGAAGATAATGAAGAGTGGGAAGTATCTCAACCTCAGACAGCAGTTATTTCCTAGTAGATAAGTGACCACAACCCTTTGCATGGGAACTGAGGGAGGCAGAGGTCATCAGCCTCTTCTCTTACCCCCATTCTCTGGCCGTACTCTTTGAAGCAGTGTTTTGTGTTTGACTTCTGAAATTTCCTCTTAGAGTTTGAAAAACTGTGATTAGTTTCCATAGATTTCATAGATTTTCAAACCTAGATTCTATATGGTTACTGTCTTGACTTGTTCATCTAAAAGAGAGGAAAGTGTTATTACAACAACATTAGTTGTAGTCTTATCACAGCTCCAATATATTTTCTGATTATTTTATATCAAAAATGTCTATTTTCTAATTCATAAACATCAACGTTTTTTTGGTAAAGAATGTAAGAAAATAAGGTTGAACTAAGATAGTCCTTATGCTCAGTAGTTCATTAGTTTGTGCAACTATATCTTACCTTTGGTAACAGAAGTTTCTTCAGAATTGGTGGCATTGTTCTAAGTCATATGGTTCTGAAAACACATTGTTTTTATCATTACAGTATAACATTTTTAATAAATCCTAATATTCTTTTCTCCTTGCTCTTAACTATTTCTCTTTTCACTTAAAGAATATTCTTCTGAGAGTAAGACTCCTTCTAGTTTTTTCTTCATCCTCCTTTACTGATTAAAGAATTATTTATTTAACTTTTATAGTACTTGAGCAAACACTCTATCCTTAACCTGTGTCCCCAGTCCCTGTTCTTATTTTATTCTTTTATTTAAAAGCTGCTTCCAAAGACCTTTATTTCCAACTAAACATTTCTCCAACAAAGTCTTAAAGAGCAGCACAATACTGTCAAATATTGGAAGGATGGCCCTGAAGCAAGGCCAGCAGATCGCTGTAGCTGCTGGTTTCAAACAGGAGCCTAAAGAAAATTCTTTCTGTGGTCTGTTGGCCATTTCAGAACTTTGGAAATGGAATGGTCAATTCATCAGAAAGAAATAGCAGGTGAGTATGGTGGACTTCAGGGGGCCTGCAGGGGAGAGACCCTGGCGCCTCGGGACCTGCACCATGTGGTTGACTTGTAGTGCCGGGAGAACAAGGAACTCCTCCCCTCTCTGGGGGCAGCTGAGAGTATGGCAGACTTTTGGCAGCCTAAAGGAAAGAGATCCTGGTGCATCAGGACCTGCACTGTGCGATTGACTCCGGGTGCCGGGAGAACAAGGAGCTCCTCCCCTCTCTGGGGGCAGCTGAAAATGTGGCCGACTTTTGGCAGCCCGAAGGAGAGAGACCCTGGCACATCGGGATATGCACCGTATGGTTCTCTTGGGGTGCCGGGAGAACAAGGAACTCTTCCCGTCTCTGGGTGGAAACTGTGATCCTGCCTGCGTGTGGGCTGAGAATCAGACATCTCATGTCGTCCTGTCCCCCATCCCGTGTCCCCTCTCCCCCTCCCCCTGCCTAGCAAGCGGGAGCCAGTGAACTATACATCTTGTGAAAAGATTGACTATGTCATTTAGTATGAGCTCTCCATATGCAAAGATAAGGACAACCATATGGAAGAAAACAAGAGACAATATGACAGATAGTGAAGATCTCTGGTTGTCTTGTTTTGAAATTTATGATTTCTTATGTCCCATTCTGTTCTGTTTTGTTGTGTTTAATTTTACTTCCTTTTAAAATAAAATTTAAATTTTTTTAAAAAAACCAAAAAAAATATTGGAAGATAAAAATTCTTCAAAACTAGAACAATTCTCATTTATGAAGTTCCAGTGATTCAAACTCTTTGCCTGCAGGAGACATTGTTTGCTTATCTTAAGATGGTCTTTTCTCCTAAATAACTACTAAAGAAAGAACTGAAAATTATCATTTGCCTATGTGTGTGGATGTTAGTAAATTCTTTAGTGCTTTACTTATGTATATAGGAGAACATTCAACACAACATGAAATTTATTAAATGCAGCATTTGCCTTGACTAAAATAATTTAATACTGGGATCTGGTTTTACTACATTTGGAGATAAGAGTTTATCTGCTGTACTCTGAGAGCTCTCTAATCTCTAACCAGACTGCATATAACAGTTTGTTCTTCTAAATATACTGAAGCCACTTGTTCTTCCTACTGTTCCTGACTAAACTAAAACCAAAACAAAACTTAATATTTCATTTATTTACTTTTGTCATTGAACAAATATTTATGGAGTCTCGGAAATGAGCCAGGTATTCATCAAGAACCAAAAAATTCAAAGATGTATGCAGTTGTCTAAAACTTGTCACTCTCTAGAACTTCACATTCTAGTGATAGATACAGACATGTAAGGGGAGAGTCATAATATCCATGCTACAATAAATATTTCTGGTAAACAGAGGAGGCAAAGTCTAAGGAGGAAATATGCTTGAGACGCACAACAAATCAACATAGAAAAGCTCAAAGAATGGCCCATTTGGGAAGAAAGATGCAAGGAAGAATCTGAGCTAAGATCTAGAAGATGCTGATGAGATGGAACAGTATTCAGTCGGGTCCCAGTGAATCTGAATAAATGAATGGTTGTTTGAATATGCAAACTGTGTGAAATATTGTGTTCCATTTCAAGCGCTTTAATCATGGTTGGTAGTTTACTTGCAAATACATTATTCCACCTTTTGTGAAATAAAATTCTACCCTTAGCCAAGAGCCAAGCATTCCAGAAATTCAAGCCATGATACAGAAATCCACATTGATTTCATGAACACCATCTGCATGACCAGCTGTTCACCTTCAAAATTTTCTTTTTTGTTCAAATACATTTCATAGGAAAAAATGATGAATGAATGATGAATGAAAATGTCATCTGTGCTTTGAAGGCCCGCACTTTCGTAACTCCAAAACCATCCCCTAATATTCACCAACAACGTTGTTTATACCATCTGAAGAAGACAGTTGACTTTGTCTTGGGACAGGATTTAAGAGTTTTGCAGTTTTTAAAGTGTCTTCATCCTAAGACTCTGAAAGTACATGACAGAAATAGCACGTGTGTGCATGTGTGTGTGTGTGTGCATGTGCACATGCACCTGTGTGTCAGTATACCAAAAGGGGCATGTTCAGCAGATTCTCTGTCACATTCATTCATCAGACACATCACTCTTTCTCATAGGCATCCCATTATGCATATTTCTTTTACCAACAATTTGACTTCCTGTTCATCCATTCATCCATTTAGTCATTCAAAAATCTTCATAATGCCAGTATTCATGAAGTAAAAAACAAACCAAAATACAATTTTTCCCAATATTGTCAATTGTCCAACGAACATTTTTTCTTTCCTTGTCCTGTTACTGAGGATGATAACATTCATAACTTATAAAGCAATTGTAAGGATGTGTGAAATATTGTGAGTAATGAACTTAAAGCATAGATTGACAAATAGTAAGTGTATGGCTGTAATCTTAATTGTGCCCCAAAAGCTTATGAGTTAAAGGCTTGATTCCCAGCTGATGCCACTATTGTGTGGTGGGGAAACATTCATCAATGAGCTAGATCCAGGTGGAAAGAAGTCTCATTACTGTGGGTGTTCCCCTACAGAGAATATTGTGTCTAGGTGTACCCCTAAAACCTCGGTCATAGGTGGGCCTTTTTAAGAGTTTCCTGGATCTGTGTGATGCTGGGATTCATAGTTCAATGCTAGGATGAACAGTACTAGAATTAAGGATGTGAGTGCTACCTGCCCTAAGTAGCCTGGATAAAATACAAGGGATAGAGAGAGCTGTGGTCATCTCCTGTTGCTTTGCCTCCTTCTGCCTGCCATGAATTTTTTTCTCCTCTGCAGTGCCACCCTGATTATAGGCTCTACAAACTTTGAACTAAATAAATCTTTTTTCCTTTTTTTTTTTTTTTTTTTGGTACCGGAGATCGAACTCATGACCTCTCGCTTGCCAGGCAGGCACTTAAGCCACTGAGCTAAATCCCCAGCCAAATCTTTTTTTCTTTAACTTCAGGTGTTGAGCATTCTGTTTCAGCAACAAGAAAAGAAACTAAGACATTTGCCATGAGGTTCTGCCTAACCACAGCCTCACAACCAATAAGCAAAGTTACTACTGACCAGCACATCTGAAACACTGAGGCAAAGTACATATTTCCTTAGTTTTCTTTGGTGTTTTGTCACAGGAATAGAAAATTAACTAACATAGTAAGTATTCATCATTTATTTGTTATTGTTTTAATAATATGACAAAACAGGATAATGTATAAACCATAAATATTATGACCCACAACATTTTTATGAACATAATTATAAGTACATTTATATAATTGTGCCTTGTCTCTGTTGGCAGCACATACAACAAGATAATTGTCCAGCACATTAGAATGGAGTCACAGCCTTCAACATAATGCTATTTGTGTTTTTGATGTGTTGTCTTTCTCAATAATACATAAAAGCCAGTTGCCCTTCCATTGTGTCCATTCGGCATTTAGTTGATCATTGTGGGAAACAAGAATAATGCGCTGTTTCCTCGGTGATTTGGAAGGGAGACATTTAAAGCAGTATTACAGTGGGCTCTGCGACTTGTGTAAGCAGACATCTAAATTATAAAGAATGTATCTAGGCTTTATTGCAAACACCAAAGATCCCAACACTCTGGAAGGCTGAGGCAGAAGGATCACAATTTTGAGTTCAGCCTGAGCAAGTAGGTGACCCATCTAGAAAGAGAAAAAGAAGAAAGAAAGAAGGAAGGAAAGAAAGAAAGAAGAAAGACTGAAATACTGAATGAAGAAAGAAAGAAAATTTAGTAATTTATTTCTGTTGTGTATTTATCTAATCGAAAACATGTCTTGCCATCCTCATGTAAAATATTTTGTACATTATGGCCATTTTCTAATTTGCTTTCTCAGATATTTGCTATGAATATATGTCTTTCATTGAAAAGGTATATTTTCCCTTCTTTTTTTCATCTATTTTCTAACAATTTGGAAAAAAAATTATTAAAAATATTTGTTGCGCTGATACACTAGGTGGTCCCAGTCGTTTACTGATCTCCACGCCGTGAATGTAAACTCAAAGATTTCCTATCGATGAAAAACTTTACCTTTAAAAAACAGGGGGGAAAGGGAAAAACAGGACTACCAAGAAGATGGAGATATGGAGATAGGAAATCCCATAAGCATTTTGTAAGTTTGCATTGCTGTAAGTTGCACTGTGGCGCTATCCTTGGAATTCTGTGTCAGCTGTAGCAAGGAAGGTTCATTGAGGCTAAGGATGTCCAAAACACTACGAGATGGAAGTTGGCTACTGTCTTTCAGTTCATCTCAAAGCCCAAGAAGTCAAAAATACTGAATATTTCTTTTCCTAGTGAGAGATCTATTGTGCATTTTATTTCATTTTAAATTTTATTAGTGTCAAATTAAAATTCAGGAGCTTCCGGGAACATCTGGAAAACTGAGGGGTATATGGAAAATAAATTACAAGAGTTTGTGTTTTTGTTAAAAATGTGAGGAGGTGGTGGCCAGGTAGGTGAGTAGAGGAGGGGAGATAAAAGGTGTCTCTGTAGAATATATCCGGAGGCTAGTGGAGCAGAGCGCAGCAGCAACAACTGAAGGAGCAGGTTTCCTGAAGGAATTCCAAGGTAACAGCACAGTCTTCTAGTTTCTACCTGGATCACATATCTAACACCTCAACAGCCATCATAAAACAATATTTTCCAGTGAGGACAATAATGGCTCCAACTCACATTCAGTTGGCTTATTAGCCAAAGGACATCATTACATGCCTGAAGGGTCTTTGCAAGTGTGAGGCGCTCAGCTGGTCCAATGCACAGCTCGTATATTGGAAACGTAGGCTATACTTCCTCCAAGTGTCACTGTATTTAGAAATAAGGCTTTAAAGAGACAGTTAAGTTAAAGTGAGGCTGTTGGTGTGGGTCTTAATCCAAGGTAATTGGCGATAGCACACTAAGGAGAAATCTGGATTCAGGAAACACCAGGAATGCACATGAAGAGAACAAAGACCACATGAAGACACAGAAAGATGTCAATCATGGAGGCAGGCATCTTAAGAAACAAAACCTGCAACTAGTTTGCTCTTAGAGTTCAGACTTCTAAACTCATGATAAAATAAACTTCTGTACTTAACACAGTAGTATTTTGTTATGACAGTCCTAATAAACTAATGCAGAAGAGCACAGCAGTTGGAAAACTGTTTCAGAAACATATTTAAAACAAACTTTAGGGACACAAGGGGAAAAAGTTCTAGCTTAAGAATTTCTGGACTGAACAGGCAAGTTGGAAAAGGGCAATGCTATTTTGATTAATATTTTAAGTGTGATGATTCATAAGTTTAGTCTACAAATAACCAACACTTTCAAACTTTGAAGAAACACATAAACTGGCAGTTAAGAACAGGGACCCTGATTTCTTAGATTCAAATTCTGGGTATGTGTGATCCTAAACTATGTGCTTTAGTTTCTTCATTTGTGGAGAAAATACAACCAACTTCATAGGTTTCTATATAATTTAGTATTTCTTTTAAAAGCAAAGTAATCTAGGTGGAATGATTTTATCATCATCATCATGAACAGATACTATTTAAAGTACTTTATTGAGTCAATCTTCATGAAAATTCTTCAGATGACAAGAACATGGCAAGATAAATTAATTAACAATCACATAATCATTAATAGATCAAAGACTTAACTTTAAACATCACAAAACTTTCGGTTATTTATGATGCTCTACTGAAATAAAGCCTTTATTTACAAAATATTATCAAAAATACTGAGTATTTATATTTACAAGGTTCACTTTAGCCCAAGTGAAAAAAATGAAAGGAATAAAGATAGGAAAAGGAGAAGCTACATTATCATTATTTGCAGATGATACTCTACGTAGAAAATTCCAAAAACTCCACCAAAAACCTTATAAATATCCAAATTTAGTAGTATAGTGGCATACAAAGTCAGCATTCAGAAATCACTAGCATTCCTGTACATGAGCAAGAAGCTTGCAGGGAGAGAAATTAGGGAAGCACACTCTTCATAATAGCATCTAAAAAAACGAAATTTTTAGGAATCAATCTAACAAGAGTGTAAAATATTTGCACAGTGAAAATTACAAGCACCCTAAAAATTGAGATTGAAGAGGATATCAGAAAATGGAACAATACCCTTTGCTTATGGACATAAAGAACCAACTTTCTGAAAATGGCCATATTCGCAAATAGTTATACAGATTTAATGCAATCATGATCAAAATTAGCATACCTCACAGATCTGGAGAAAAAAATTCCTAAAATTAATTTGGAAACAGAAGAGACCTAGAATAGCAAAAACAATCCTGGGCAACAAAAGCAAGGCAGGAGACATCACACTCTATGACTTGAAATTATATTACAAAGCTACCATGATAAAATCAGTATGGTACTGGAAAAAACCAGATGCAAAGATCAATGGAACAGATTAGAAGATGCACACACAACTACAAAGATGATCAGCCATCTTATCTTTGACAAAGGGACCAAACATATTGACTAGAAGAAAATCTCTTTAATAAATGGTACCGGAAAAGTTGGCTTTTCACTTGCTAAAGACTAAAACTAGAAACATATCTATCACCATGGACTAAAGTCAAAATTAATCAAAGATCTAAATATTAAAACAAAAACAACCAACTGGAAGAAAAGATAGGTTAAAAAGGTAGGCAGAGTGTTAACAAAACCCAAACTTCATGAGAGTGCTTCAAAATATCAATAACTGTAACCTCATTTAAAAATTTCTGCACATCCAAGAAATCACCAACAGTGAAAAAACACTCATAGAAAGGAAAAAAATTTTAACCAACTGTCCCTCAGATAAAGGACTATCTAAAACATAAAAGGAATTGAAAAAAAAAATCATAGCCCCCAAATGCAAAAGCCCAGTACAAAAATGGCCATCTAAGATAAATATGCACTTCTCAGATAAAGAAATACAAATGGCAAATAAATATATGAAAAAATGTTCAACATCACTTTTCATTTGAGAAATACAAATTAAAACACTGAGATTCCATCTCCTTCCGGAAAGAATGGCTATCATGAGTAAATCAACCAATAATGAATACTTGTGGGACTGTGGAGAAAAAGGAACTCTTCTCCACTGTTGGTAGGAATGTAGACTGGTACAACCACTGTGCAAATCAGTGTGGAGATTCCTCAAAAAACTAGGATTGGAGGTCCCATTTGATCCAGTTATTACCCTTCTGGGCATTTTCCCAGAAGAAATGAGAACATCATACCACAGCATTGTATGTTCACCCATGTTTATAGCAGCACAATTTGTAATAGTTAAATCTTGGAGACAATCCAAATGCCCATGAGCAATGGCATGGATAAAAAAGATGTGGCATTTTTATATGATGGTGTACTACTCAGCTATAAAGAAAGATACACTCGAGGCTTTTATAGGTAAATGGATGCAACCTGAAACCATACTCATAAGTTAAGCAAATCAGACTCACACGTAAACATTGTATTGTTTCCTTAGTGTAAAAAACTGAGACTAAATACGATCCAAAATGTACAATAGCTATTGTGAAAATGAAAGAGGAAGAAACTACTCAAATGGTAAGAGCAACTGGATGGGGAAAAGGAGAAAAAAAGAAGGGAAAAGAATATATCATATATCATATATCATATATCATATATCATATATATATATAATAGTTATACTACTAATCTCTGTTAGTTCATCAAAAAGAATGGTTTGTGCTTTCATTGTCTGATCATTTCTTCATGCCTATATCTTGTAATCTGAGAAATTACTTTGAAGATAACAACACACAATATATTAACCATTGTTAATCTATTATTTTGTTTTGAAATTCTATATAATCATTTTTATTCTTTCTTCATTTTAAAATTTTAAAAATGATAATAAATATTCACGATCTGAATTTATCTCAGTGTCACAGTGCCTGCCTGCTAAGTGGGAGGCCCTGAGTTCCATTCCCAGTAGCAAAAAAAAAAAAAAAAAAAGAAGAAATATAAATAAATAAATGTTCATATCTTTTACCACTTTAATTGAAGTTAAAAATTATACTGATTAAATGGTATAGAGAAGCACTAAGCTCCCCTAATTTTCCATTTTACAAGTGGGAATGTTACCAATAGACGGAAGGAACAGGAGAGAAGAGGGGGAGAGAAGAGAGGGAAAAGGTAAGAAAAAAGGATGAAGATGCCTTATACATGGGCTACATGCCATGAGGAAGATAACCATGATGTACTGCAAACATGCACTGTTAACAAATTATAAAAAATGAAAAAGGATAATAATATATTCATTTATTAAAATAATTGAGAATAGTCAATGGGAAATACTTTAGGAAAATTATAAAGTAAGAGAAATAAGCAGCTTTTATGAATATAATCAGAATGTAGCCTGATCTGGTTGCACCCTTTGATAATCTCAGAACTCTTAGATGGTGAGGCAGGAGGAGCACAAGTTTGAGTCTCACCTGGCCATGTAGCTACTTAGTGAAAGACTGTTCCAAAATAAAAAATAAAAAGGGGGCTGGTGTTGTAGCTTAGTGTGAAAGTCCAGAGTTCAATCTTCAGCACTGAAAAAAAAGAAGCAAAAATATTCTGAATATTTTACATATGCATTTTTTATTTTCTGTACTTTTGATTCAAGAAATAAAATATATCTGAATCTGAGATAGAATAATATATTCCAAAAGACTAAATCATTCTCATTTACAAATTCTTTGATTCAGAAAAAATTTACATTTGTTAGAAATTAACTATTCTTCTCTGTGCATGTGACAGGTTTCAAAAACAATTCTTCTGATTCTTTAATTACAAAATTATAGCTGCAAACTGGTGGTCTGTAAAAGGGAAAAAGAGACAAAATAACAATTATTAACACATTAAACTTTATTTCTTTTGCATATTTATATTAGAATGTCCTAAGTCTGTGAATAGCTGATTCTCCAAATGCAGGCATTAGGAACAAACCTTTAGGATCTATATGATTCCATCTTATTTAGTTGTGTAGGGATGAAGTAGATATAATACTTTAAAAATGCTCCATTTGAACGTGTCATTGCTGATTCACAAATACTTAACACAGTGTGAGAGACATAGTTGGATACTGAAATCTGTTTTCAACTTTTAAGGGCCGGGGAACTCCTTCCAACACGACACCTCCGGGGAAGAGTAAGAGTGAAAAGTATAGGCAGGTGTTGCCTAGATGTCTTAAAAATCTTTTTAGCCACCCATTACGGTGGAAATAGTTAACACCTGAAGTAGTTTATATCTTGGAGATATATATATATATATAGTAGTTATAGACATAAAAAATCAAGACTGTAATGAATTAAGCATCTTTTTAAGTTGCAAGATTATCATATCTTATCTGGTAATTTTGAAGAAATGTCAAAAACAGAAATCAATGAAAATAAAAGATGATTGATCCGGGCGGGGAATTTAGAAGGCATAAGGGCCTCCTTGGCAAGCGCCAGGTCCTGAGTTTGATCCTCGGTACAAAAAAAAAAAAAAAAAAAAAATCTCAGGAATGGAGCGACATATCTTATCACTAAATGTACTCCCTTTATTCAGCAACATATCTTATCACTGGATGCACCTCATTTGTAATTTTTCTTAATAGGATAAATGTGTCATTAGACATAAGTGGATAAATTATAGCAGTCATATTTTAATTGCCCTGTTTACATATTTATCAAATACTAAAGAATAGTTAAGCAAATGTTTTTGTTTTTTTTCTACAATATAATGGATGTAGTAAATTTATAATTTATTTAATATTTCACATTTTATAAAACTTTCACAAAAATTGTAAAACAGTTTCATCAGTTAAGAATGCCTGCTGAAGCTAAATTTCACCAAAATATACAAGAAAAATAGTTTTTTTCCACTGTGACCAGTTGTCTAATTTCATTACCATCACTCTAATTTTCACATGTTAACTCTATTTTATGTGTAGTTTCTTCTTCTCAGACAATAAAAATGCTTTGTAAGTTAGAAGAAAATGTGTGATGTGTGTTGCTTTTTTTAATTTCAAAAAGTACACTGACTATTACATCTCTAAAGCTTTGCCTATCATAAATTCATAGAAATGAACATATAAAATATAAAGTTTAATGGAAGAAATCCAATGAAATCTCTAAAGTTTAAGTGTGATCTAGTTATTAATTTTAATCTGTATATCACATCAAATTACAAATATTGTACAGGCTTCCTATTTCAAAAATCTTTCTAAGGCTTTTGCCAAAATAATACCGTAACACATAATATTCTTTTTGAAAATTTTCCTAAATAAGATTTTAGCCAATAATTCAGACAGAAATAGACTATTGCTGTGTCACACAGAGAAACCAATGACCTCTATGTCACAAGGGGTCATAGAACCCGCTATGTCCTAGGCAAGAGAAGTCTTGACTAGGTATTGGGAGTAATTAAGCCTGTCCTGAGCACTGCTCCAGGTCTGCCAAAAAGACTGTAAGTAATTTAACAACGTGTTTAAAACAAACCTTGAAAATATTTATAAAATACAAAAAACACACAGCATACATTTTGATAAAAGGCACACTAAAGTTGAGTGGCACAATGATTACCTAACAAGTGCCAGTCCCTGGGTTCAATAGAAAAAAATTACCAATTTTCTTTTTTTCCATTTTTTGCTGCAAAGAAGCAGCAAAACAAACTCACATAAGGAAAAAAAAAAAGGCAGTTGAAACTAGCCCCACAACATGAGCACAGTTGTGAGAAGCAGTACCCAAATACATTAAAATAGCAAAGTCTACCTGAATTTCATGAGTTCAACAGGTTCAGTAGCGACCTTAGACCATAGAGAATGCAAATATAACTTCCAGAAATGTAGACAACTATGTTTGAATAAAATAATACACTTTTTGAGGTTAACAGTAGATTAGACATTGCAAAAGAAAAAAATTACTAAATTTCAATATATAACACAAACTATCCAAAATGAAATGCAGAGAAATGAATGGAGTTAAAATTTAACAGAGCATCAGTGAACTGTAGGACAACTTTAAGTGGACTAATAAAGTGGAATTCATAGTCACCCCCCCCAAAAGAACCAAAAGGGACACAGGAAAAAGAAATTCAACTGAAAATGAAATTCAGTCCAAAAACTACTAATCACAGGCCCAAGATATCAAAACCTTTTGTATACAAAATCCACTCAGACAACCTGTTTAAGTGAAAATGTATGACAATACTTTTTATTATCAGTACTTGAAGATGTTGCTATACTGCCTTTATGATGAATTAATCGTAATGAGAATACGGGAAATCTGAAGAAAATAACAAGACATACCTTAATCAAATTGCTCCAAATAAGAATCAACAGAAATTATTTTTCAGCGTGAGGAAATATAAAGATTTTTTTAGACAACCAATAGTTTAAAGACTTCACTAATATATCCAAAATTAAAAAAAGATGTCAAAGAGACCACTTCAACTTAGAAGATAAATTATACTACCTATGCCAACCTTATGCGATTTTTCCTAGTAACTTACATTTCTTCAATATAATAGCTGTTTAAACAAAAAGAAAACAATGTGTTATGGAGTTTTAACACATGTACAAGGAAAATATTTGCAAATGATAGCATGAAAGCTAGGATGGGAGAAAGGACATATAGTATCATGTGTTTGGAATGTTGCATGTGAAGTGATAAAACTGACTTGAAGGCAGACAATGATAAACAAAATATTATACCATAAACCCCAAAGAAACCAAAGACAAAGATACATAGGTAAAACACTCAGAAAAGAGGTAAAATGGAATAAAAAACTATTCAATATATACAAACAGAGGCAGATAATGAGGAAAATTGGAAAAATAGAAAATAAAATGGTAAAATAATAGGATTAAACTCAGCTATATCCATAATCATATTAAATTAAATATGTAAATATTCTTAGTTAAGTGGCAGAGACCACCATTGTTTTTCATTTGAAAGTACAAATGAAAAATAATGAAATGTCTCTGCATGCCTACTGGAAAAGCTTAACCGAGAGCTAGGAAAGCAAACAAACAACAACAGCAAACTGGCAAAGCCATCTGGGTGTAGAACAATTAACCCTCCTATATTGCTTGTAGTTACACGAAGTATGTGGTTAATTGGAAAACAGCCTTGAAGTTTCTTATAAAGTTAACACAGCTGTACCACATAACATGGATCCTACTTCTACATATCTTTGCAAGGAAAATGACAATTTATGTTCACATTAAAACCTGTGTCTAAACATGTATGATAGCTTTATTCATAGAAAACAAAAGCTATCAACAAAAGCACATGCCCTCCAGCTGATGGAGGATAAGGATTTGCGATGGGTACATCTATGCAATGGAACACCATCCATCAGCGACATTCCATCGATACAAGCAACAACATGGCTAAGTATATGTGACTAAGTGAAAGAAACCACACTTAAAATGCCTTTTATCACATAATTCCATTTAAATAATATCTGGTAAAAGTAAAATCAGGGAAAGTGGTAGCCAAACGGTTGGACTGGGGAGCAGGTTGAAACCCAAAAGGCAGCCTTAGAGAGGTTTTGTGACTGATATAAATTTCTGAATGTTAATTGTGGTTATAGCTACATGACTCTGCATTTATAAAAGCCGTAGAACTACACTCCAAAAACAAAACAAAAATGCTACTACTATGTAAAGTTTTTAGCAAGTTGCTTGAGTCAAAGTTTCGTTTTCTTCAGAAGTCACTTCTGTTGTGTATATTTTTGTCATAATCTCAAAGTTCTAAGGCTGTACTTTACTGGAAGTGCCTGGAACGAGTGCTCTATTGTAGTCTCTGTCACATTTGTTACAGAGACATAATTACTTATTGAGTATATGCAGCTTAATGTGGACCATAGGACATCACATTTTTATAATTCCCATTTCCAATAATTTGGCAGTGTTAATTCTCATTAATTGCATATTATATGTATAGACATTTTTAAGTAGAAAAAGTCTCTAGATAGTTATAGCAATTATGTAACTAGTTAAACTAGAGTCTGTTTTAATCCAAGCATGTGTTAGCATCTCCAGCCAGTAGAATGTGAGGAATTTTGCTGAACACCCACAAGATGTATTTTAGTTCCTCTAAGCAAAAACAATTGCATTCATTTTTTTAAAATTTAGTAACTTCATAGTCTATCCGCAGTTTTTATTTCACACCAAAATTAAATTTACATACCTTTTTATATATTACCCTAGAACATATCTCAATGACTTCTCTTTCTGACTTAATGCATGAATGAGAACATTTTACAGCATTTGTCCATGTAAAACATGAATAAGTAGACAAGTGAGACAAATATAACAGTGAATACATATTCATTTTTCTCTTTCATTTCTCCTTGTAATAAGTGACTTAAAAAGAGGAAATATACTTAGAGATCAGTGACTTGAGGTTCACCAACACTCAAAATAAAAGTGTGAATATCATGAGGTTAAGTGGCAGATGTGAAAATATTCCTCCTTCTGATATCTCTTCTATGCAAGGAATTATTTACATGTATATATACAGTGTATAGATATTCACTGTTTATTAATGCCAAACATTGTGAAAAATGAATAATCCAAAAACAGAAATAAAATTTAATATTCCACAAAACATGTAATACAAAGTAGCCATTAACTTACAATTAGAAAAAAACAGTTTATAACTGAGTCCAGTGTAACACAGGTTAGATACATTGTGTTCATCTTTTTATCTTTGTGAATCGTAAACTATGGATGCTATTGTAATAAATAAGATATGTCATTCTATAAAAGACCCTGCTTCTAATCTACATAAATTCATGACTCAAGAATGTGCCTATAACTAGGAATTTAGTGGTCTTTTAGTTGAACAAGTATATATGAATTAAAATTTTCCAGAAATTCTGTGGTGAATAATTGCATATATTAACCTGTGAAAAATTCGAGTGGAAATAATAGCAACTAAAAACAAAAAAGAAAGAAAATGAAAAACAAATTAAAACCCCATGAAAAGTGTGGTTTTTGATTATTGTAAAGTTACTTCTTAGCTGAGAAAACTTACACATTATTTCTCATCACTGAATTTCTGTCTCCTTATTAAACAAATAAATAAATATTTTATGGAGTTGTGGTAAGGGTTGTAAAAATAGTATGAAATGTAGTAAATGACAAATGTGTCTACTATTATGTATCTAGAAAGCAGTTCATTCATTTAAAAATTATCAATCATGTCTCTTTAATGCTATAATACTGTTATTAATCTGAGTATACAATGTTTTCCCTCTATGTCATGTGTGTTATCTGAAACATATAGTATATCCTGGATAGAATTAACAATTCTTTCCTCATATACTAGGTCCTTAATGTAAAAAGGTTAAATTTAACTTGTGCAAAAAAAATCTGACAGTAAATTTTACCTGTGAGATGCAATTGCTAATTGATGCAAATTTCCTTTTTCAAAATTTCTTTCAAAATTTCACCATGGTCACTATATGTACAATAACTTTTGTGGGTGAAGGTATTTATCACTGCAGTTATCAGAATTGTAGAAGTGAGTAAAATTTGAGTAATGTGTTGAGAAATTGATACTAAATATGGCCTTTTCAAGAAGCTAGAATTAAAATGGGAATGAAATTTAGAATTTCACAGAGGCATTGAAAATAAGAAGAAAACACATTTATTGATTATTTTAAGAAACTGATAAATCTGTTTCCTATTATCATCATGGTTAGTGTGTTGCTTGAACTGTGTATTTACAGAGATAAGGAGGTATAAAGAGTTAAATTGAGTGCTAATTGCGATGCAAAGAAAAATTGGGAAATACAGAAAGAAAATGTACTTTATGTACGAAAAATGTTGATTATTAAATAGATTTATATACATTTTAATGCACTTTTTTTGCACTGAGGATTGAATCCAAGGCCTTTGCATTGAACCAATTCCCAGTGGTTTTTTTTTTATCTTTTTGTGACAGGGTCTCTCAAAGTTGCCAAATTGTCCAAAATTGACTCAAATCTTCAATCCTCAAAACTTTGCCTTCTGGGCCTGGGGATTTAGCTCAGCGGTATAAACACCTGCCTGGCAAGCATGAGGTCATGAGTTTGATTCCCGCTACAAAAAAAAAAAAACCTTTGACTTGCAAAATGCTAGGATTATTAGGTATGTGTCACCGTATCTGGCTTATAATGTACTTCTAAACAAATTTCATTGAGATTGTTATTAATGATTGGGTGTTTTGTAATGTATAGTCATCTTTCCTGTTCTGACACACAGTATTTGACAACCACATCTTAAAGGAGGAAAGGTTTAATTTAGTTCATGGTTGTAGAAGATTCAGTACATGGTCTGCAGGCTTCTGACAGAAACCTCATGTTGGTAGGACTTAGCAGAAGACAACTGCTTATATCCTGGAAGCTGGGAAATAGAGAAAAGAAACACTGGCAGAGAGGAAGAGGACCATGTATAGTACCCAAGGCCACACTTTTATGACCCACCCAGACACTGCAAGGAGCATGCTAAAAACTGAAACAGTACGATTAATGAGTTTTTTTCAAGGTCACAGAATTAGTAGTTAATTGAATTAAAAAATCAAATTGAGGCATTCTGGCTCCAGAGATGATATTTTTATTATTACTTGTTTAATTTATCTGAAAGATAAATTCTAGAAACAGAAATAATGGGACAGAAGTATTAACATTTGGAAGTTCTTTATATAGTGTATTAAATTTTTATGGACTATGAAACACAGTGTTTTGGAATATGGAATACATAGTGTACAAAATATGTTACGGAATATACCAGCCATGAAATAGGATGGTAATTTCAATATGACTTCAAGATAGGAATTGGTTTTCTGGGAAAAAGAAAATTGAATCTTGTTGCATTAATTTTAATTTATTTGAAAACTACTGGGATTAAACATTTTAAAATATGACCATTAATCACTTGTGTTTTTTTAATTTAAAAAACTATCTATTCTAATGTAACTATGTCTTCATTGCTTTATTAAATAGCCACTCATTCAGCAATTAATATGACCAGAATTTCATAATGGGATGCAGAGTATAAAATAAAAAGTCTAGTCTACATTAAAGAACATTCCTATGTTTCAGTTCCCATGTATTTTTAATATTCTTAAGATACTGTGAAAATGAAAGAGAAAGGAATTGCTCAACAGTAAATAACAGAACTCCAAGCAGAAAGCAGGTCACGGAATCCAGTCCCAGGCCCTGACTACTCATGGGTTAAATCCCAGTGCATGGCGCAACCTAGAAACTTCTCTTCCAAGTGGTAAGACCATTACCTGAGTCTGAAATCACCCTAAGACACACAAGAGCTACCCACGGGCCCAACTGGCTCACACCCAGAGAGCCCCAAGTGACAAGCAGTTGCCAGCAGTCTGCCCTGAGAGCCAAAAGTGGGCCAAGTGATTCCTACTGCACCGAAGAAGCTTTGAAACATCACTCAAAATGCAGAAATAGGCATGACCCCACCCGTCACTGAGGAACGCCACACTGCCCTGGGACTGTGGCTGACGCCCGGTGGACACCCAGACCCAGGATATCTGCTGGCATTCAGGGATACTCCCTACCTCTTGAACCTAATACTGCAGTTGATCTTCAGCTCGCACTCTTTCTCCCAGAACCTTGAACTACAGTGGGTTATCTGTGCTAGCTTGAAGGGAAATGCAGTGATTGCCTCACCCAAACAAAAGATCTCAACAGGTTCCAGTCAGTGTGTTGAGTATACCCCTAAAATAGAGATACACAGTGGGTAGATAGGGCCAGTAGTAAACATCCCTCTACCTAATTGTAACACCTTGGTAAGTCTGACAAGAGTGTGGGTGACTCATTCCTGCACACAGAAAACATCAGGCAAGGTGAGGAGTGTGCCAATAAGAACTCTCCCAACTTGGAGAAAATCAAAAGGGCTTATGAGACACAGAGGGACACAGAAGGGCCACACCCAACAAAAATATTATAGATAGATTTGATGACCTGGAATAACCTGAAGATAAAGTAATAGCAGGAACTAAAAGTTGATCTACATCAATACTACTAGGCTTGTCAGCCCAGGAGGAAATAGGACTCACCCAACAGGCCCTGCAGCAGGAAGTCAGGTGACTGGGCCAGTTATTCATAGTGGGATCCAGCAATTATACAAACATCAACCTCACATTAGGACCCCAAGATACACACTGCCAAAAGTTGACACTAGTAAGATTGAAGAACAAAATATTAAATTGAAAGAGGAAAATGGCAAAATGAAAAAGCAAAATGTAATCTCAAACATCTAGTCTACCAGGTGCAAGTACAGGAGATATTGAAATAGAGGACTTCAAAAGTAACACACTGGAAATCTCTGAAAAGGTAGCAAGTGAAATAAAAAAAAAAAAAACCTCCATGAGGCAATAGAGGAAATCAAATTAGAAGTACTCTCCCATGTAAAGATAGAAACAACAACCTTAGTAAAGGAGTTGCTGAGAACAGCTAAAGAAGAAATAGAGAAAAAAGTATAGGAACCTAGGAAACTGATTGAAATCTCGAATGAACAATATAGAAAATAAGCAGAGTTCATGAAACAAACTGAAAGAGACATCCAAGAAACAAAAAATTCTATTGAAAGCTGGCAAAACCATTTAAATGGGGCTGAGGATAGAATTTAAGACCTTGAGGACAGGATTGCAATTAGTGATGAAAGGATAGAACTCTTAAAAATAAAAGCAGCATGGAATGACAATCCAGCAGCTTCAGGAGGACACCAAGAGAAACAATATAAGATTAATAGGCATCAGTAAAGATGCAGGAGTCAATGCAAATGACATAACTAAAATACTCACAGAAGTAATAGCAGAAAATTTCCCAAACATGAGGAAAAAAATCTGATATGCAGATGTGAGGCATACAGAACGCCAAACAGTCACAAGCAACATAAATCTATACCCAGACATATAATAATTAGGATCTCAGACATACAGCATAAAAACAGAATACTAAAAGCTATTATTAGAGAAAAGACCCAACTTACCTATCAAGGAAAGCCCATTAGAATCACAGCAGACTTTTCAGCACAAACCTTCAAGTTAAGATGAACTTGGAGTGAAGTATTTCAAGCCCTAAAAGAAAACAACTTTCAACCCAGACTGATGTACCCAGCAAAACTTTCATTCAAATTTAATGGAGAAACAAGATATTCCCATGACAAAGAACAATGGATGAAATTTACATCTGCCAAACCAACCCCAGAAAGAGTATTGAAAGACATACTAGACAGAGATAAAATTGACTACAATCCCCAGAACAAAAACAGAAAGAAACCACCATGTAGCACAAGCAATTAAATAAGGGGGAAAAGCAGAAAGCAAACAACTGTAACATAACATGGCAAAGTCAAACCAGTATATATCAGTGATGTCCATAAATTTAAATGGCCTCAACTGACTTATCAAAAAAAAAACAGGCTGACAGAATGGATGAAGAACATGATCCCACAATATGCTGTATACTAGAAACACATCTGAAACAAAAGGAAACTCATAGATTAAAAGTCAAAGAATAGAAAACAGTATCCCATGCAACAGAAACCCAGAAAAAAACAGGGGTAGCTATTCTATTTGCAGACAAAGTGAACTTCAAACCTAAAATGTTTAAAAGAGATAAAGAATGTCACTACATACTTGTTAGTGCAAAATTCAAGAGGAAGAACTAACAATTATAAATATATATGCACCAAATACAGGAGCATCCAACTATATAACAGAGATACTAATGGACATGAAAAACCAAATACACAAGAACACAATTAATACAGGGCACCTTAACAGCCCATTGTCACAAAGAGGTAGATCAACTAGACAAAAAGTCAGCAATGAAATAATAGAACTGAATCATGCCTGTGAGCAATTAGACATAGTAGATGTTTACAGAGTGTTCCATCCAACCACATCAGAATACACATTCTTCTCAGCTGCTCATGGGACATTGTCCAAAATAGACCATATATTATCCCATAAAATATTCTTAACTAACTGCAAAGGTATTGGAATTATCTTATGCATAATATCTGACCATAGCACACTGAAACTGGAAATTAATGGCAAAATAAATTGCAAAGCCTACATAAATACATGGAAATTAAATAGCAACCTTATGAACAACCAGTGGGCTACCAATGAAATTAAAGAAGAAATAAAGCAATACTTACAATCCAATGAAAATGTTGAAACAACATACTGTTATCTGTGTAAGACCGAGAAAATTGGTTTTAGGAGGGAAATATATAGCAATAAATAGTCATATCAAGAAAACAGAATGAGCAAAAATAAACAACCTAATGCTTCATCTCAAGCTTCTAGACAAAGAAGAACAAGTTAAACCCAAAGCTCATAGAAGAGAGGAAATTGTAAAGATTAGAGCAGAAATCAATGCAATTAAAACCAAAATAAAATACAAAGAATTAATGAATCAAAAAGCTGTTTTTTTGAGAGAATAAACAAAACTGACAAACCTCTAGCTAACCTTATAAAGAAAAAGAAAGAAAAAACCCAAATTCATGCAATAAGGACTGAAAAGGGGGGAAATTACTACAGATCCTATGGAAATTCAAAAGATCATGAATACCCACTTTGAAAATCTCTACTCACATAGAGTGGAAAATGCAGAGGAAATGGACAGATTTCTAGAAACATATGAACTACCAAAGCTCAACCAAGAAGATATAGCAATTTTGAATAATCCAATATCAGCTATTGAAATTGAAAGCATAATTAAAAACTTACCAACAAAGAAAGCCCAGATGTTGATGTATTCACAGCTGAATTCTACAAGAAATTTAGAGAAGATTTGATATTTGATACCAATTCTCCTTAAACTCTTCAATGAAACTGAAAAGGAAGCAATCCTCCCTATATCATTCCTGGGGGCAACTTCTTTACTCTCATATCAAAACCAAAGGAAGACCCAACCAGAAAGGAGAACTATAGGCCAATCTCACTAATGAACACTGATGCAAAGATTCTCAATAAAATACTGGCAAATAGAAAGCAGTAAATCATCAGGAAGATTATACACCACCAAGTGGGATTCATTCCAGGAATGCAGAGATGGTTTAGCATATGCAAATCAATAAATGTAATACACTACATCAACAGAGCCAAAAACAAAAACCACATGGTCATCTCAACAGATGCAGAAAAATCTTTCAATAATGTCCAACACGTGTTCGTGATAAAAACCCTTTAGAAACTTGGAATACACGATGTCTACCTCAATCTTATAAAGGCCATCTATGACAAACCAACAGCCAATATTATACTAAATGGACAAAAACACTAGGCAGGGCAATCAGAAAAGAAAGAAATAAAAGGATTAAAGATAGGAAAGGACGAAGTTAAATTATCACTATTTGCAGATGACATGATACTCTATATAGAAGACCCAAAAAATTCCATTAAAAGACTACTAGAGTTAATAAGCAAATTCAGCAGTGTAACTGGCTACAAAGTAAATGCTTAAAAATCAATAGGATTCCTGTATACAAACAAAAAACTCACCAAGAGAGAAAACATGGAAATATGGCCCTTCACAATAGCATCTCAAAAATGAAATACTTAAAAATCAACCTAAGAATGTAAAAGACCTATATGCTGAAAATTATGCTATGCAAAAAAAAGGAAATTGAAGAGGATATTAGAAAATAGAAGGATATTCCTTGCTTTTGGCTAGGAAGAAACAACATTGTGAAAATGGCCATATTCCCAAAACCGTTATACAAATTCAATGCAATCCCAATCAAAATACCATTAAGATACCTCACAGATTTAGAGAAAATACTCTTACAATTCATTTGGAAACAGAAGAAACCTAGAATAGCAAAGGCAATTCTGGGCAATAAAAGCAAGGCAGGAGGCATCTGAATTCCTGACTTGAAACTATAGTACAAAGCCACAGTGATAAAATCAGCATGATACTGGCAAAGAAATAGACCTGAGGATCATTGGAACAGATTAGAAGATGCAACCACAACTACAAAGACACTCAGCCACCTGATATTTGACAAAGGGGCTAACGATGTTCACTGGAAAAAGGATAGCCTCTTTAACAAATGGTATTGGAAAAATTGGCTCTCCACATGCTGTAGACTGAAAGTAGACCCATGCCTATCTCCATGAACAAAACTAAAGTCTAAATGGATCAAGACCTAAATATCAAAACAGAAACACTATATCTACTGGAATAAAAGGTAGGTAGAAGTCTTGGAGACATAGGGGTAGGCAGAGAATTCATGAACAAAATGCAAACTGCGTGGGAAACACTTCAAAGAATCCCAGTTGTTACTGGGATCTCATATTATTGAAAAGTTTCTGCACTTCAAAAGAAATCACCAACAAAATGAAAAGAAAGCCCACAGAATGGGAAAGAATTTTAGCCAACAACCCTTCAGACAAAGGACTTATATCCAGAACATATAAAGAATTGAAAAACATCAAGCCCCCAAATTCAAAGATCCTCTCCAAAAATGGTCAACTGAGATGAACACACAGTTCTCAGATTAAGATATACAGATGTCAAATAAATACATAAAAATGTTCACCATCACTGGTCATTTGAGAAATGCAAATTAAAACAGCATTGAGATTTCATCTCACTCTGGAAAGAATAGCTGCCATCAAGGAATCAACTGATAACAAATGTTGGTGAGGCTGTGGGGAAAAAAGAACACTGCTCCACTGTTGGTGGGAGTGTAGACTGGTGCAACCACTATGGAAATCAGAATGGAGAATTTTCAGAAGACTAGGATTAGAAGTTCCATTCAATCCAGCTATTCTCCTCCTGGGTATTTTTGAAATATACACACAGTGATATATATGCACCCATGTTTATAGCAGCACAATTTGTAATAGCTAAATCTTGGAAACAACCAAGATGCCCATCAAATGCAAAGTAGATGAAAAAGATGTGATAATTTATACAATGGAATAACACTCAGCTATAAAAAAGGATGATCTTGAGGACTTCATAGGCAAATGGAGACAACTTGAGGCTATCCTCATTAGTGAAGTAAATAAGAATCATATTTATAAATATCATACTGTGTCTCTAGTGTAAAAAGCAGCAACAAATGTAGGAGAAATAAAACCCAAAATGTGTAATTGCTGTTGTAAAAAAGAGAGGAAAAGAAAGTGCCCTAAAGGACATAACTGCATGTATATTTAAGTGTGTAGGATTGATAACCATAATACTAAGTTTTTGTTGGATAGTTGAACAGAACTGTTTGCAGTCTTGCAGTTTAAATGTCCACTTTGTATGCTTTACTTTTGTAACTTGAACAACTATTTCTAAGAGGACAATATGTAATTTAGCATCTAGTGATTTCTTATTGTTTGGGGTTTTTTTTGAAATTATGTATTATTTCTACCCTTTTTCCATTTTGTTTATTTTTTTCTTTAAATAATTTTTTTAACACAAAGAACAACTGGGATAGGGCAAAGAAGAAAAGAAAGAAGGGAAAAGATTAAATGTATATATGTATACATGTATATGTGTGTTCTTATATTAACAAGATAGATAACTATACCACTAATCTATGTTAGTTCATCAAAAAGAACACCTTGTGTTTTCATTTGATTGTTTGTTTGATCATTTTAATGCCTAAATTTTGTAATTTGAACAACCACTTTTAAGATGTCAATATGCAATATATTAGCTACTGTTAATTTTCTATTATTTTGTTTTGAAATTCTATATAATTTTTATCCTTTTTTGTTTTTAAAATAAAAACTCACTAAGTAGCTTAAAGTTATCCTATATCATATCTGTTAAAAAAGATTTTCTCAGTGTTTTATTTTCATTAATGATACTTGTGGCATATGTTATACTTTTCATACTTTTTATGCAAGCAAACTGATCAGTATTTTTCTTTGTTTTTTGCCTTTTGTTTAGAGCAAATATAAATATTTATTAGTGAAAATACAAATATTTATTGTGTAAAGAGCCACCTTCTCTTCAGGCTGCTGTAGTATATATCTAAGAGTTTCGCTACTGTCTGTATATGTATTCTTGGGGCTAATTCTGTTCAGTGATTGTCATGGTTTATGTGGGTGGCCCCCAGGCCTCATGCATTTGCATTGTACATTTGTGACTGGTTCATTGTCTAGTGCTTGGATTGATGGTGTCAGTGCTACACCCTCCTAGGGGGTGGAGCCAGGATGTGCTGTAATGGCAGGAAGAAGCTGTGTCTCTCTCTCTTACTGGTTTCCACCTTGCTGTTTTGCAGCTGCCATGAACTGCAGCCCCACCATGCCACCCTGCCTTGGAGCCAACTGAGTATGGACTGAAACCTCCAAAAACTGTAAGAAATAAACCTTTCCTTTCCCAACTTTGGGCATCAGGTATTTTGTCTCAGAGATGAATAAAAAGTATCCAAGACAGTGATCTATACAATAACAGACTCTTATTTTCACAACTGAAAGATAATGAAATTAGAAGAAGGATATGACAGTAAGATCATCAGAAGTCATCAGGATTTCCATCTTTTGTGAGCAGTGTTTTATTATAGAGCTTTTAACTATTGGACTTCAGCCAGAAGATGGTATAAAAGAACTTTCAAACACTCTGTGAATTTATATTATATGAAAGAAATTATTGATAAATGTCTAAGGTACAAATTTGTCTCACTTTTTCACTTTTGTTGTGTCTTATGAAATAATCAGATGTTTTGTTTTGGTTTGGATAATATGCTTCTAAAATAAATTTCATGCAAGTCAAAAAAGGCATTTATACCTTTATGACATTCTAATACCTCTGCATAAGATATTCTAAAATGAACAATAAACAGATATTTGAATACACGCATTTTAAATGATTTTTAATAAAGAAATAGTTTATTTCTTTATTAAAAGATAGAAAGATAACATGTTGACAAAATATTTTGTTTTCTTACCTTTCTGGATATGTAAGAGATTTTAACATGAGACGCTGGATCCTGTGTTTGTTTGTGGGACACTGGGTCTTTGAAGTCTGGAAGTATCTCAAAACAATGCTTGAAATATTCACAACATCATTCAAAAACTGAGCAAGAATATTAACTTCTTGAAGTTTATGAAATGGTTTGCTTTTCCTGAACAGAAAAGTTGATATATTCAGCATGTTAATAATTTTAAACTTAATCCTAAAATCAATATGATGCTAATGAGGCAGGATAACAGAACAATTCCAAAGGAAAACTCCAATCAAAATATAAAGCATTCAATAATTTACTTAATTGGTAATTTAAGAGTTATTTTACAGTAGGAAAAAATAATATTCACATTGCTTGCATTCCCACAGAGAAATATCCGGGGAAGCTCACATGACTGCCACACAGAGTCCTGCTGTCCACAGAGTTTGGAAGCCCCTGCCCAGCCCTCTACTGGCTTGCACCCCAGTTCTGTTCTGGAATTTGTATCTGTAGCCATTGTCACTTTCCATAATGGGCAGATTTGGGGGGAAAAACCCACTGATTTAAAAAACATAATTTTTTTCATTGATTCAATCTTCCTTTATGGTTTTACCTATTATTTATTATTTTTTTCTTCATTGTTTTTCTCCCTATTCTTTCTCCTTTTAACTTCCTTTTTCTCCTCTTCTCTTTCCCCTTGCACTTTTTTCCTCTTTTTTCTTATCTTTATTCACTGTATTTTGCTTTGTTTGCCTTTTTTTCTTTTTGTTCTTTATTCTTTCCAGCAAATGTTCTCTATCACAATGAATTTCCTTTTAGTTCTCACTAGAACCTTATCTCATTTTTCTCTCTCATCACAGCTCATTGATTAACTTCTCAAATTTTTTTTCTATTCTTTGGTTCCCTACCTCCTCTACTTTTAGTAATACATCTACTAAGCATTATGAATCTCTAGGTAGCTATTTTAATTTACACAATTGTTGTTGGACGCTGTTGTTCTGTGAGATTTGCTCAATTTAGGAGATATTTACACTGAAAGATATTTAGCTCAGTCATAGCTCAATCCTCAGTCAGTAATTGGTTTGTCTTACTGTTCGTATAGTAATTATAGGTCTCTTTTGTATGGCTAAGGGTGTTCCTCATTATTGGTCCTTAGGGCTTATAATGCTCAATTTGTGTTTAATGCTATAATTAATACTGAAATTTTATCATAACAAAGTAATATATGTCTAGCTATTAATTGGTTTTCTTAGGATGCCAATATCTGGATTGCTTTGGGCATTAATAATACTATAGCCTATTCTTGGAGAACTGAGTACCGGGAACTATCCACTGCAGTCTCCCACCCCAGTTAAATGGAAGTGACTAGAACCTAGGACAGAAGCAAATACCAATGGTTAATAATGCCCAGAGGACACCACCAAAAAGTAGACACTAAATGAAAAGTCTGCATACTGGAAACAAGGGAGCTTTCCATTACAAGCAACACAAAAACAAATAAGCAAAATAAAAACAAAATAAAAAGAAACATGAGGAAACGAGTCAAAAAATTATCTTGAAATCTCCCATAGTTAATATGTGTGGCATCAAAGGGAAGGAAACCAAAAGCCCCACACCCAAATTATTTGAAATTATATAAGGGGAGAGAGCAAAATACATCAATAAGAATTTGGCAAGTTGGTCCAAATAAACAATTGATTATCAAGTCTGAGAAGACAATTAAAAAAACTAATAAAGCTAAGCAAAACAGTACAAAACATGAATGACCAGCTGGGAGTTTAGCTTAGTGTCACAAGCACCTGCCTGGCAAGGGTGTTGTCATGAGTTCAATCCCTAGACCCCCTCATCCCCCTCAAAAAAAATGAATGACCAGAATAGAAGCAAATTAAAGTCCATAAAAATGTTTCAGTTAGAAATTCAAGAGGTTAAAACTATCAAATGTATGGGCTGCAGAAGTAAACAGTTTGAGAACAGAGTATCAGAACTAGAAGACAAGGCTGATGTCCATGACCAAATTAATGACAGACACCTCAAAAATTGCAAGAGGGTATGAAAAATGGATCCCACACCTCCTTGATACTGCAAAATAGACTAATCTAAGATTAATTGTAGTTGGCATAAAATCAAGACAGGAAAAATGGCATAAAAAACTGTTAACTGAAATAATAGCAGAGAACTTTCCAAATAAGGAAATAGAATTTAGCATACCTATAATGAGGCATATAGAACACCAATAGACATAGAGACAAGAATCTCTCTATGACATATCATAGTAACAATCACAAGAGTCCAACCCAAGAATAACACCTTCAGCTGGGCATGGTAGCACATGCTTGTAAACTCAGTACTTGGGAGGCTGAGGCAGGAGGATCATTGCAAGTTTGAGACCTGCCTGGGCTACAAAGTTTACTCAAGGCCAACCTGACATGCATAGTGAGACCCTGTCTCAAATACAATACAATACAATACAATACAATCTTCAAAGCAGATGGGAAAATAATAAGTCACTTATAAAGATGAACATATTAGAATAGTAACTTCTCAACACAAACCTTGAAGGCTAGGAGAGTTTAGGGTGAGAGTTTCAAGCCTTGAGTATACAGTCTCCCATCCAGGCTGATATTTTACACAAAGCTATCTCTTAAATTAGAAAATATATTTCCATGATAAAGAGCACCTTAAAAAATGCCTGACCACCAAACCAGCACTCCAAAATAATTCTGAAAATTTTTCTAGAAAGAAACAATGAATCTAGTAATGATAAAAAGTCTAATAGAATGAGTACACCAGCTAATATCAGAAGTTTAGAAGGAAAAGGTAGTGAATCAGTAAGAGGAAAATAAGGCAATGACAGGAATAACTTAATACCTATCAGTAATAATTCTCAAGGTGAAGGGTCTTAACAACTCATTCCATAAACACACTGGCAGAATGGATCTAGGAACACAAATCCAATGATTTATAGTATACAATAAACACATTTAATACAAAAAGAAATGCACAGACTGAAAATCAAATGAAAATAATATTGAATGCAACAGGAGTCTGAAAAAGAAAAAAAGTACAACCATCCTACATGTGGGAAAACTGGATGTGAAGCCCAAACTATTCAGAAGAGCAGAAGAGATCAAAAGAGTCACTACATATTGGTTAAGGGGACAGTCCAAAAAAAAAAAAAGACAGTAATTATTAACACACATGCCCTGAACAACAGCACTGCTAGTAGCAAAGACGAGACCTAGCAGGGTGGACATTAAATGCCCAGCACCCTAAGCAAATTGTGCCAAGTTAGGAACTTCAAGCGGTTTGAGTGGGTCTTTCTCCATGACACTGCCAGAGGATGTAAGCCCTCAAAGCCTGTCTATGGAGCTGGTTTTCCCCGAATTCCTCATAGCTGTCCTTCAGTATTGGTTCTTCCTTGCTTTTACAACTGTCATGGGTCTCCAGCGCACCTTAGACTTCACACTCTCCAGTTCAGTGTCTGCCCTCCCAGAAGCATGTTACCTAGCCTCCAAGGCCTTCCTCTGAAACATGGGTAGTAGCCTTCCTGACTCCTGTAATTCTTTCATTCTGTATACACCTAAATCCAGCACCATGCAGATAACACCAAGGTCTTCAAAAACTAAGCAGTAGCCAAGACCTGTTGTGTGTTGCTGGTGGTTGTGGAGGCTTCCTAGCACCTGGGTAGCTGAGCATATATATTGAGAGCATAAAAACTTTTGGGATCTATCTCGCTCTTTTCACTTTCACTGACTTGGTTCAAGCCCCCATTTTCTTTATATGAATGTGAAAGTAGCAATTCTTCATATAAATACAAACGTAGGATTCCTAAGAATTCTCTGAGGATTCTTGTCTCCAATAATGTTCCTTTTAAACTCCTTATTACTCATCCATTTGGGTACTACTTTAATCCATTACTCACCCATTTGAGTACTATTACAGGTACTTGATGGGTCTTCATTAATATCTTATATTACACATTAACTTATTTTACCTCATATTATAATGTCTAAGTCACTTGTTGTCACACAGGAAAAATAACAGCAAAATGGAATTAAGTACAAAACCGAGGACACAGAACAAATTTTCAAAAAGATTCTAGTACTGCTAAATATAACATATTGTGTGTGCACAGAGTCATGCAAAAGCAGAAAGAACAGGAAGAGGTGGAAGAAGAGGAGAAAGACAAAAAGGTGGAAGAAGAATGATTATAAATCAAATGGTGACAATGAGTATTTATAGTTGGTATAATTACAAGTGATATTATTTTCTACTCAATAATATTATACATTTCCCACAGTAAGAAAATATTTCAGTTTTGAAGAGGAAAACAAAAGGTCACTTAATATTATCTGATTTACCTAGTATCCAAAAGACAATTCAAATCTCAAAAAATATTGATAGAAAACAAAACAATAGACAAGCTTAGACTGATTATTACATGTGTACATGTTTCTATTCTTTAGATTCTTTCATGAATAATTCAGCAATCCAAATATGAATAAAATGTACCAATAGTTCATGGTGCTCTATATGTTTATAAAGTAAGTCAAAACTCAATGTCTTTGCCTCCTGGAAAACTCTGAAGTAATTTTAGTACTGTAATCTCTGTGGTATTCTTAGGAGTTTTCCTATCTCTGTGTGTATGAGCCACCTTTCTGTTACTACAAGAAAATATCTAAAAGGCACAACTGAAAGGAGGAGGGGTTAATTTTGGTTCCAGTTTTCAGATTTTAGCTGGCCCTAATGCAAAAGCATTATGATAGAAAGGCATGGCAGTGGAAATCTGCTTACCCTATGGCAGCCAGGAAGCAGTGGGAGAGAAAGAGATATAAAGAGTCCAGAGACAGGATACATCTTCAGTTTCATTTCAACTATGATTTACTTCCTTTAAAAAGATCCTACTCACTAAATTTCTATTACCACTCCATAATATCATCAACTTATTATCTCATCAATGGTTAATCCATTGATTAAGTTAGAGCTTTCATGATTCACTCCTCTAACATAAACTCTTCCTCTAAACATGTGAGACTTTCAGGAAAAAAATTTAGAACTATAATAAATTGCATTTGAAAGTAACTTCTCTCTATTTCCTTACTGCATTTCTTTACTTTCAAATGTTTCCTTGTCATTCTTTTGTGCCTTGCATTAAGTTATATCCTATCATAAAATTTACTACACAGAGATACAATTATATATTAATGTTTTCCAGTGTGTTGAACCTCCTTGTGAAAATAATAGTGTCTTTTAGTCTAAGTCTCCATATTTTTTAAAATGTCTCCACAAGCTTAGTGATCAATAGTGTATTAGATAAGTGAATTAATTTAAAAGATAATGGATTTTTGTAGTCAGGGGCTGCAAGGAGACCAACTGCATACAGGACACAGAATGATAATATTATTTTAGGATGGTCATCCAGAGCTAAACCAAAGAAAGTGCAGGAATCTTCCCACAACACCAAAGACCTACAGATCCAGTCAAGGGCCTAGAACCCAAAGCAGTGTCCTGCATGAGTTCAGGACACCCCCATGAGTCCTACTAGAGGCCTACAGCGACAACAATGGTTCATGCAACTCTGTTTGACAGATCTGCGCTGGGAAGTCCCAAAGGTCAGTGGTGGAAGCTAGAAAGTCTATGCCGGCAGGGTGAAGGATCTGTGCCTACAGGCTGAGTGTTCTGCTGTGAAGTCAAGAAGCAATGCTCAAAATAAGGACTAGGGCTCCCCCCAAAAGTAGCACAGTCATCCTCAGCAACAATGAGGTCCTAAACTCTTCTGACAATGAGAACAGTCAGGAAGCCAGTGTGACAAGCTTCTCCTGGAGATTAAACAGCACACATCTTCACCTCTGAAGCAAGGAAGCGATACTCAAACTAAGGACCAGAGCGCCCCTAAAGTGAACCTCAGCCACTCTCAGTGACAGGTCCTGAGCTCCTCCAATGATAATGGCTGAATTCACATCAGGGAAGCCAGCATGACAGTCTCTTCCAGGAGAGACAACTGCTCCAAACAACACAGGAGAAACCACAACACCACACTCTTCCACTCCATGTCTCCTTTTATGCTGGCAGCTTTGCTCAGAAGGGCCATCTACACTCAGCACCAAGCTCATTCAATGCAGCTGCTGCTAGTCGACCACCAGTTTCTAATTCACAACAAGCATATTCTAGTAAGATTAAATACCAGATCATATGTTTTGTATAAATATACATAAACAAAATATCTAATTATAAATAATTACATATAATTTTAAAGACCATTAAATCAGTATTCAAACTTAGGTGAAAAGGGGTGAAAAGTTTCTCTTAACAAAAGAGGAACTTTGATGGAAGTGAAAAATTTGGATTGGAATTTTGGTCTAATTTTCTTTATTTTCTTCTTTGGAACAGAAGGGAGGCTACACAAAGAGAGGAGATGAACAACTGGTGTTCCCACACCTCCACTTTCATTCCATCATTAAATTAACTGTCATGTTTTTATTAACTTTAAGAAAAATTAGATTTATGGAATCTAATATTAAAGTGTTTACCTCAAAATTTATACAAAAAATTTGCTTGAGTTTTAACTTATGGTATTAATTCTAATAATGATCATAGCATACAAATAATAGAAAGTTTCTATTTTACTTCAATACAGAGGTTCATATTACTTATGCTAACATGAAAGTCATATTTTATTACTTCCGGTGTAGAGTCCAAACTTTGCAAGATTTACCTTCTAAACAAACTGCAACTGTTCTGAGATACAGCTAATATTTTACAGTTAATGTCTCATATTCAATGAAACATTAACACTATACCATCAAAGACACAGCTACCACTGACTGTACATATGAATAAGTGGTAGGGACTTTATCTGGGTACATACTTAATGGTTGAATAAAGTTGTGTGCCAGAGAGTACTCAGATCCAACATTCTTCATGTATTAGATGTAATCAGTTTCCCAGATCAGGTACTGTAATAACCTAATCTGAGGTAGTAGTGAATGTTGTAAACACTGGATGTGCCTCCTGCTCCTCCAGTGCCACTGATGGTCAGTAAAAATTTAGACCAATTTTTTATAAATCAAATCACAACAGAATATACTTCATCTTTTATTAATCACCATAGTACATAGGAGTTTTCTGCAAAAAAAATCCATTTTTTAGTGGTCGTCTTGAAGTCTCACATAGTATATTGGAAATCATAATTTTAATAGTAATATGCACATTTATATCATTCCTTTATTAAACAGAAAATTAATTTCTTACTCTAATAATTTATTAAACACACAAGTAAACATTCAAGAAAATCAAACTGAAAACATGCTTTGAGATTAAGATGATTAATCCTAAAATGTATATATAGCTACACATACATGAAAAAAATAAATAGAAGACAGAAATTTCTCCCCTGTTTATGGGAGCTCTGTGACTGGGAGTGGTTCTCTGAAATACTAACAGGGTGTGACTCTACTCTTAATTAATGTCATCGAATTTTTATTTTCATCACTGTGAACATGAGGCTGGATAAAAACTAGAGAAATTAAGAATGCAAAACAACGAGGAAGAACACTGGAATTAAGAATCAAATGATAAGGACTATCGTTAGAAGTTTTATAGTCACCAGACAGATAACATAAATGAGTTATTTGGACCCATACTTAGTATCTCCCTCTCTAGAATGAAAGTGCTAGAATTGACATGAGATCTTTGTAAGATTTAACATCTTAATGATTTCTGAATAGTAATTTTACTTCACTTAGAACAGTTTTTAACAGTTTATGAAAAGAAAAAAGTTCTTAATTGTACTTACTCATAGACTCTTGAATATTCAGCTATGCCGAGCTGGCTTAATAATTTAAATGACATATAGCCATCATTCATACTTTCATCCAAAGCAGTTATACTGAGAACAAAATAATAGGCTACAACATAAGAAAATATATAAATCCACTCACATTGCTTTTTTAAACTTCATTTTGGTAGATACACAAAGACACCTATATATGTAATCTAGACTTATTTTGTATGTGCAAATCATATTATTCAGAAGCACTCATTTAATTAATGAGCTATATGGTTTTATTCATGTTTGTCAATTTTTGGTTAGTCTTCAATGAGGAATAAAACTCCTCCCAGTCAGTGATAGGTATGGTGATAATTTGATCAACTAGCCACTGAATCCTAATTAGTCTAAAAACCAAAAAATTGAGAATATAGGCCAATGAAACAACATTTATTTGTCAGTAACATATATAAGGTAAATATGAAATCATTTCTTAGTAATTTGATTAATAATCCCAGCTAAATATGCGTGAAACCATATTTCCCAATTTCAGGGCTACTGAGAAATTAGTGTCTATTTAAACAGCACTAAATAAGTGTCTACTAGCTCTGATTCAAAAATGCTTTGATGAGAATTTAGTATTATAGGTCTATCTTAGACTGTGCCTTCTGTAGAAATCACCTTTATACTCAGTATCATTAAGGCTATACAAGCCGAGACTCTTTGCTAATACAAAAAACTGAACACTAGCTGTGAGATGTTGCCACTACATAGTCAGTAGTGATCTGACGCCTTATGCTTGGTCTTAGTGTTAACTCAAATAAAGTAATAAGGTAATGGAATAATAATTGGTCTTTGTAAATTTCTAACACAAGAAATGTAAAGGAACACCTTTAATCCCAAAGTGACTGCCCAGTTTTAGACATAATGCTTTGGTCAACATTGTGAATAAAATGAGCACTCAGAGTTTTTCAGGTGATTCCTCACTTTGAGATATTACAGAATGAGTCACTGCTATGTCTTTTCAGGGAAAAAAAAATGAAAACAAAGAAAATTTCAACAAACAAATAGAAGTTATGAAAGGAAAAAAGTAAGTTTGTAGGATGAAAACAACAAAGCAAAACTCACTGGATATGCTCAGTATTAGAGATTATGAAGAAAGAAATCAGTGAATTTGAAAAAAAATGAACCTGCTATTCAATATGAATAACAAAGAGAAAATAGATGGGGGAAAACAGCTGAACATAACATGAAGAATCCATGCCACTATAAGATGCAGTATTTGTGCATTAGAGGGTAAAAAGAAAAAAATAGTATTCAAATAAATGATGGAGGAAGACATTTAATTTCATGAAATAAACGCAGAGTTTTAAAAAGCTAAGTAACCTCAAATAGAATAAAGTCAATAAAATCCTCATCAAGACATATCAAAACTACACTGACAACCAGGAAAACAAAGGGAAATATTGAAAGCAGCCAAAGAAAAATGATATATTACATACAAGAAAACGCCAATTTGAGTCACAGTGTATTTGTCATTAAAAACGCAGGGGTCAAAAGATACATATTTTTCAAGTACAAAATTAAAAAAAACTGTAAAAATCAAATTGTATATTCAGTAAAACTATTATAAAGAGATTGAGAGAGAAACAAATGCATTATCTGATAAGAGAAAATTCTCACCAGAGTTCTGTTCTTAATGATTAGTAGAAACCTTTTCAAACAAAAATGTTTAATAAATAAGTTTGAACATAAGAAAGAAAGAACAATGGGAAGAGAAAAGTAGTTACATAAAATACATCATATATTATCCTTTTCCTCTTGCACTTTTACATTTTATCTGATGATTGGAACAAAAATTATCACACAATCTCTTGTCCAAGATAATAACTTGAAAAGTGCCAAATATAAAAGGGCCTAATGAAAATAATATCTGTACATTTCAAATGAAGGATAAAATGTCAGTCCCACTGGACTGTTACAAATCACAAATGAATACTGTGAATATGACAGACATCTCCAAATATTCCTGGAGCCTGATCATATAGTGTCTTACATAAAAAGAATAATATTGCAAGTAGAATCAGTTTTGCTAACCATCTGCCCTAAAATAGGAGATTATCTAGGTATTCTAGGATGGCTCAACATAATCTCACAGGGCCTTTAAAGAGGAAAAAGGAAACAGAAAGGAAAAATAAAAATAGAACACATGATATAAAAGAAAGGCCAGAGTAATGCAATGAAAATTCAAACCACTATTAAGAAAGAAGAGGTCACAAATCAAGAAATGCAGACAATCTCTAGAAGCCAAGAAAAGTGATTTTCCTTTGGAGATGCCAGAAAGAGATGCAATGCTGCTTACACCTTGATTTTATCATAGTGATACTTGTGTCTTTTACCCAGAGAACTGTAAGATCATAAATTTGTTAGAATTTAGCTACTAAATTGGTGGCAATTTGTTTAAGGTAGTGATAGGAAAAGAATAAAGATCTTGGTAAAAAGAACTGAATGCTACTATGACAAATGTGAAAATACAAAGTTGTTTTAAAACTGCAATAAGCAGAAGCTAGAAGAATTTTGAGAGACAAAATAGAAAAACCTAGATTGCCTTGAGTATATTGTTAGTAGAAATGTGGAAATTAAAATTATTGTTGAAGACTCAAGAGGTCAGCAGGGAAAATCATCTCATCCGACTGCTGACAGAAATGTAATGCCTAAAGGAGTGAATGTGGATAGGAAGACTGCTGTTTTTGAGGAATTAGGTAAGAAGATATGTGTTATAGAAACCTGAAAGAAAAATAATTTTCCTCTATCATTGCTGATAGCTCTGTGGAATTATCTTCTGAAATGTTTTATGAACTATAAATTTTAAATGAAAAAAAAAAAACCTGAACACTGCATTGAAGACTTAGCAAAAGAATGTGGCCCAGTTGCTTTTTTCTTCTTTCTTTTGTTTCTGGGTGCTCAGTGAAATATAAGAAAGAAGGAAGTCGAGATAGAACTATTAAAGGAAAAAGAATCCAGACTTGATTATTTGGGAAATTTTCAGTCTAGCAAGTTTGCAAAAGATGTTAAAATTAAGAGACTTACTTACAGCAAATCATACTCTAGACAAATAACTGTGGGTATAGTTGGACATTTTCCTGCTGAAAGAACAAAAAGTTTGAATATTCACACAAGGACTTTGAAAAATATCAGATGTGACTCACAGATCCCCTTTGCTATCTCAAGAAAAGTTGACAACAGAGATAGGATTGTTTCGGGATGGTATAAGGAGGAGATCACAGAGTGAAGCCCAGTGATATCTGTGGAGAACCAGGAGAACATTATAGACACATAAACAATGCCAGCTTGCACTGAAAGTAATGAGGAGATAGGAAATGAAAGCAGGTAACAAAGCAAGATACAGGCTGGTCAAACTACTGTTGCTTCAGGCAGGCAGAAGAAGCAAGATAAAGAAAAAAAGGAACAGAAGGAGGAGGAGGAAGAGGGAAACCTCAAAAACATAGAGCCTTGAATCAAAGGAGCAGATGCATAAAACAGAGGATTTGAAATCAATTGGAATTAGCTTGGCTACTGAAATTAGTAAGGACTGTTGATTCCACATTCCTTCAATTTTATTATTTCTTACAGCTACATGTGAATCTAAAATTAACTCTGTTAAATTATAATGTAATAAGTACACAGGCTCAATTCTATATAGCACATCATGTTACTTACATTTGATGAATTGCATCATCTTGAAATTTTAGTGATTATGGCTCTGAAACATTAACAACAACTGACCTCAAATATATTACCATGAGACAATCTGTTTTAATTATGTGTTCCCCAGTCATGGCATTCAATCTCAATAATTAGAAACCTCCTCATTAGAATTTTCACATAATAGAGTTAACTTTTCCTCATAGGCCATTTCTAACTTTTCATTTATAAATAGAATATTTTTGCTATCTTTAGTACATCCTCACAAAGCTGCTGATTTAATACATTTGTATGAGATTCTCCCTGTCCTACTATTTTTTTCCTCTTTTCTAACTGTAAATATATTAGGAGAACTACTGATTGCATATATAACAGTACCATGGTTTATGAACTTAATTAGTTTTATGATTTGGGGGAAGATGTCTGCGTTTTTGCCTGTGTGGTGAAGATGACTGTGGCTGTATCTGTCACTAAATGAGGAGTTTGAAAACAGAAGCAAAATTTTGCCAAACACTTTTGTTTGCAAACAGAATTATTTGCATGTAGAAGCATTGATGATATGACATTGATGATATATACTATATATATATAATATATATATTACATATATATATAATATATATATTACATATATATATTATATATATATACTAAGTTGTTTTTAAGTTCTGAAGTAGGAGTTAAATTATATGCATGTCTTAGGCATCTGTTTGAGCTTGTATATAGTTGTCCACCCAAAGCTTCATGTGCTGGTGTGTGTGGGGGGGGGAGTGCACTTTCGGTAGTGGCTGCATCCAGCTTGTGAATGTGGATTAGGTGTGGGTAATAACTAGATCAGTCCCCTGATTGGATTAATGTCATTTTAGGTGTGGCTAAACTAGTTTACTGAAGACTGAAACCCAGCCTGTGTAAAATGACATAAAACAAAAATTTTTCAGCCTGAACGGAATGGAAAGGGAAAGGGAGGCTTGCTGCTTTTTCTGCCTCCTGCTTCCTGGGTGTCTTGTCATGAACTGTTTCTCCTCAGCCATTCCCCTCATCCATACAGCCCTCCCTTGGAATGAAACCTCTACAAATTATGAGTGAAAATAAATATTTCCTCCTTTGACTTATAAATGTCAGGTATTTTGTCCCACAAATGAAAAAGGTAATTAAGAGATCATCTTTTATGTTATATGATGAAACAACTCTAGAAAAGAAATGGTAATAATGAAATTTGGTGGTGCCTTGATTGTTTATATTTCCTGTCTAAGTTTCTTGTTTATGTTTATTACATAAACATCTATTCATTTTATCTAAAAAGAGTTAAATTCTCAGTTGAATTTATCCATCTTGTTCTAAAAAATCATTATGAAATTTGGGAGGGTACTTAATGAACATTTTATAGAAAACAAAAATGAATATAAAATTAATAATATATTAATCTGTTAAAAATATTAATGACTTACCACAGAATGGATATCTTCCAGTGGTGTCAAAATATGTAGTGGTCCTAAAAGGCCATTTTTTAGTTTTTGTTTTTAAACTATGCTCCCATTGCTCAGCATAATACTCTGAGATTTAAGAAACAAAACATTAGAAGTTAAATGTTTATTAAATATTGTACAAAAATTTTAAGAAACCAGAGGATCCATATACATCATAATCATTAACATTATGAATTTGACAACATGAAATGTATGTTTCAAACAATGTAGCATTGTGTTTATTTTAATTACAATTATAATTTTTTAAAATGTTTTCGCAGCACCGCTGAGGATTGAACCCAGGGTATTTTCACTGAGCCCGAATCTTCATAGTTGCTACTGGACCAAGTGTCCTCATGATGAGCTACATACATCCCAGACCTTTCTTTGTTGAATTAATTCATTGATTTATTTTGACCTCATCACTAAGTTGTTCAGTTTGGATATAAACTTTTGAAACTCCTTCTGTATTCAGCCTCTCAGTCTCTCGGAGTGCTGCAATGAGGAGCACATGCCACTATGCTCATTATCATAATAAATCTCCAATTTAGGATTTGCAAATGAATCCAATCCCCAAAAGTCTTATCGGAGCTTAGCACTGACCATACAGCTATACTCTATTTGTAACAGCATTTACTACTAAATTCTGATTTCAGAGTTTTACTTATAATTCTTTTTAGTAAGCTGATTACATAAAATTTAAACATAAAATTTAGCTCCATCAATACAGTTCCCAATTTTTCCATGCATGCATATGTATAGATATACTAAGTATATGTATATTATACTCTATATATATATATATATAGTATTTATACTACAAAGAACATTTATATATTATGTATTGCATATAATGTATACTTTATATACATAAGTACCTAAAGAATAAGTGTTATATATTCACACATTAATAAAATTTAGGTAACATATATGCATACAGTAATACTTCATTTCATGAATGGTTCTATTTGCAAACAATCCTGTTAACAAACAAAAGCATTTGGCAAAAATTTTTTCCATTCACCAACTCCACATTGGGTGACAAACACAACAACAGGCATCTTCTCCACACAAGCACAAATGCAGTCATCTTCCCCAAAACTTTAAAACAACTTAAGTGCAAAATATCAGGTATTACCATACATACATACATAAAGTTATTTACTTCAGATGCTTCTTTGTACCTAGACTTGTACTTTGAAAATTTGAGATTTGAACATAGTAGAAAATTTGAGATTTGAACATAGTAGAAAATTGAGACTTCAGAAGTATAGTTCTAGTTCTTACTTATGTTCTTAAGCAAATCATATATTCATAGTGTCATATACAGGAAAGTGATGGACCAGAAAAACAATCCTCAAATGAGGTCTGAAAAAAATGAATCCCATATGATGTGTCATGGACAGAGAACAGCTGTGAAAATATATATTTGGCAAAGCCTGCATAGTGCATATCTCATCTAGAGATTTTTCATGTGTGCTAATATTTAGTTTTGCTGGAAAAAGTGATTGCATATGGTTTAATCCAGGCTTTGTAATCACTACACATTTCCAGAACTAGTTTGGCCTTGGAAACATTTCTGGAAGATTTTTCTGTGATGCTGACAAGATGTTTACATGCTTATGGCATGGTAGGGTCTGATATTGTCTTTGAAAAACAATGAACAGTCTCAGATTATTTCCAGTCTGATCATTCTATTTTTATGTGTGTTCATTTTTATAATTTCCCACTGATAGACTTGCGCATTCAGAAGCTAAATGCTCAACTGCTCTTACCAAGGTTTATTGATTTAGATGTTGTGAACCATGTATGATTTAGAGCTACTTTTTGATAGCAAATGAAAAGTTGCCTACGGTACACACCTCCTTATTTGTCTAAAGACTTCCTGTTTTTTGTTTTTACTCCTTTTTTTAAGAAAAACTGCCAATCCTACAGAAAAGGTGCAATTTTTCTTAATTGGAAATACAAGTGAATGATACATCCTTCTGAATATCAAGGACAGGAATCATGATTAGGTCACTGGAATTTGCCTATTATGTTCAGCATAAAAAGAAATTGAAGCCCCTTTCATTAAAACTCCTACACTTAGTCAGAAATAAAATATGTACTCTGTGCCATATTTCCACATAAAACTTCATTTTCTGAGACAGGGTCTCCCTATGTAGTTCAGGCTGGCCTTCAAATCACAGCAATCCTCCTGGCTCAGCCTCCTGAGTGCTGGAATGATAAGTGTGTGCAACCACACTCATTTCTGCAGATGACTTTTCCATAAAATATTAACACATTAATAAGTGTAAAGCAGAATTTGGCCTTCAACAGCAAATGCTAATACAATTATGTTATTCGTTTTCCCTTCTAAAAAACATTCTTATTAGCATATGTTTACAAATACATTGTGAGAAATTTTTATAAATACATATGGAATCTTGATCCATTTTATTTCCCCTTTCCCACTCTTCCCAATTTTCCCCCTCATTCTCAGATCCCCTTCCCACTTTCAAAAGTCTATTCATTTTCAAAATGAATTATAGTCATTAATTCTCTTACCTAGCCTAGGGCATGAGTTTTTCTGAAAGCTGCCACAGTCCACACATAAACTAGTCTTGTAATCTTTGTATGAATGACAAGGAAATGAAACAAAACTGCAGTTTGTTTGCAAAGCTGCCATGAACAAATAAACTGCTCTCTGGTGGTCACATTTAATATATTCTATTCCTTAAGGGTGAAAAGACAAGCAAAAGAGCTATAGATGTATTAAACCACTTCAAGCCAAGAAAAATTTAAAATGAATTTCTACTAAATTTTGTGTACCCTGTGAATATAAAATTGTTAACTGTAATACAAAGTTATATTTTGAGCCCTTATAATAAGATTGCAAAGTTAAAGTTACCATGCTTTCCACATAAAATTAACAATATATTTCCTTAAGGTAATAATGTTTAATGAGAAAAAACATTTAATTTCAATAATATAACAAGAGATACAAAAATGTGCTAATATACTTAATAACTAACTTTTAATTCCACATCCCTAAGATTTTGACTCAATACCAGAGATGCTATGGAAGCGGAATATCTATGCCTTTAAAACAGCATTACCGCCCTTCCTTTCCCCTGCCTCTCTCATTCTCATTCTCATTTTTATTCCTTTGACCAAATGTCTCTGCCTGCAATGACTCTGGCTACGTATTAGTTGGCCAATGGCCACTATGGAACCAAGACCACTTCTTGGTCAAGCTCTGAGGTGAGCAAAGTAGCACTTGTTGGAGCAGCTGTTGGACCTGGAGCAGTTGCTCTGCTATCTCTATGTACAGGAAAGTCAAGGTTCAAGAATTTATAAATTTGTGTTGTACAGTAATATGGTAAGGGTAAATGTTAAGTGTTGAGATAATAGTTTTGCAACTTTAGCTACTTGTTCTCCTTCAGTGACTTAAAACTTTTAATGCTTCAAATGTTGAAGAACTAAAATTGTTGAGATCATGACAGAATGAATAGGTCTCATCCATGAACAAATGGCATGCCTACTGTTAACCTTCATGAATTCAGTATTAATATTAAACCATTTCTAATCACTAACTCTTTAAAACAAAATTAAATGAAAATATTTCCCACAGGTTAGAAAGAAAATAATTTCTTTTATTCCATCATTTTGAAGCTTCTGTAATTCATTTGAAAATACTAATTGAATACCTGAAAAAATCGATGTAGGACAGCCAGGTTGGTGTTTTCCTCCATTTGGATAAAAATCTATATGTCCCAATGGCTCTTGAATACCTAAACCTAAGAAGAAAAGTTCCCAAGAATCAGGAACTGTATGTAGTTAGCTTAGCAACACATGAATAAAATCAAGTCTCCTATATAACCTGTGAAAATTACTCTAAAGTTTTGAATTGGGGCTGGGGATTTAGCTCAATGGCACAAGTGCCTGCCCGGCAAGCGTGAGCTCATGCGTTCCCAGGTATCCCCCCCAAAAAAACAGAGTTTTGAATTGAAGATAAAATAAGAGCTATATTTTTGAGTATGACTTTTCCTATATTGGTTTTCCAAATTAACTATTCATGAAAATTATATTTTATTAATTTAATATACTTAGTAATGACCATTGTACATGGGTCATCTATGGTTCTTTGTGCCATGAATGAATAAATAAAAAAACCAGCAAATAATCTTTGTAGTGGAAACTATTTTCTAGTGAAAGTAGGCTGTAATAAATAAGAACCAATACTATAATATGATATGTCAAATAATAACAAGTACTATGGAGAAAAATTAAGAGGAACAAGGGAATAAAAAATACCTAAGGACAGTGGTAGCTGGCTGTGGTATTTGCCATAGAGAAGGTTATAGTTAAGCAAAGATGCAAAAGAAGAGAGGCAGTGAACCAAGTGGATATTTGTGTATGTGAACTTGAAGTATTCAAAGAAGTCAGGGTAGGAGGAGCCAAACATATAAGCAAGATTATGAGAGGAAAAGAAATCAAGTAACATTTTAGGTCATAGTAATGATTCCCTCCTACTTTGACTATCTCAGACCTCTTGATGTCACATTCTCTAATTTGTAGAGAGTATGCTACTTCATCTGGAGTAACTTGGGCCAGGGTGGCATACAGTATCTACCTGTGATTTATAGGCTTCGGTAAATCTATACATCTCTGAGGCACTAGTTGAGATTCAAATTCTCAATCCATTACCAGTATACAATCTGTAACCCAGTAAAGCTGCAGAGTGAAAAAAGGCTACCAAGGTGAGCATACTCAGGACTATAATGGCGTTTAAGATTTTACTGCCAAATGAGATTGAACTGCTTGACTTAAAGTACAAATTTCCAAAACAATAAACCCTCAAGAGGAATGGACAATAGTTTTGGCATAACAATGAGAAATGCTTGTGTCTGACAGGATTAAAATGCAGTGATGTGATTTAGTTTTAGTAATAAACTCAACACAGTAATGTCTAATGAGGTGTCAGAGGGATACAAAAGCACATAAACATTATGTAAGTAGGTGACAAGAGGTTGTTTAACATACAAACAAAGATAAAAGAAAATTGAGATGAGTTCATTCAAAGTCATAGAATTCTGGTAGTATATATGGGATTTGACCGTAGCAATAGTCAATCTCTTTATATTCCATAATCCACTCGGCAAGCAATGGCATGTTCTGAATATGAAATGCAACAATTTTGGAGCTCTCTGAAATTGTTTCATGTCTGAACTTGAGTTTTTGTCATAAAATTGTTATAAAAGGTAATTTTCTGATATTAAGCTGATTAAATGATATGTATTATGCATTATTTTAATGAAATAAATTAAATTCAGTTTTAAATGCTAAACTAAATAGCTTTTTAATAATAAGTTTACTTTTTATAAGTTCCTTAGTTTACTAATGTAATATTTTTGTAGAATTTTGACATCTAATTGTAACCATGCCACAAATTTTCTTTCCTCTAATGTCTTTCCTACATTTTGATATTTAGTTTACGATAGTCTTAGAAGACTTATAAAAACTATCCTCTTTATTTGTTCATTTGAAAATATGTGAAAGTGATTTTTTTTTTTTTTTGGTGGGAGAAATAACAAAATCTGCCTGGTATTTTTTCAGGTTTTAAATTGAGGCTTTTATTTCACTAATATTCATAGAATTATTTAAATTTCTGTCAATTTATCGGTTCTGGAAAGTTCTTTTTACATTTTACTAAGAATTTGTCTGGTTAATACCTACATGATATAGCTCATTATCTCTTAGTATAGTGTCTTAGTTACTTTTCTTTCATTGCTGATACAAAATACCCAGCACCTAAAGTTAAAGGGGGAAAGGTTTATTTAGCTCACAGTTTGTAGAGGTTTCAGTGACTCACTGGCTCACCCTGAAGAAGGATGGCTTGGCAGATATGCATGGCAGAGGACAAACAGTTCATGGCAGTCAGAAGGTAGCAAAAGAAGCAAGAAAGAAGATAAGACTCTTTCTGTTTCTTACATCCAGGATACCAGGATTAGGGTGGTGCCAGACTAATTAGTGGACTGATTTAGTAATCACCCACCCTTAATAATAGCACCCTTCAACCCTACACTGAACCATGAATCAATCACATACTGGATTCACCCACATCTGACAAAGCCCTGTCTATGACCACATGACCTTTGGAGGGACATCTAGATACAAACTCTAACATAATAGTAACCTTATTACCTGTAGTATTTGTAACTGTACAGACTTTTCATTACTAAACTACTGGGTTTCCTCTCTTTTTCTTATTTTTTTGTCTCCAAAGATTTATTGATTTGGGGGAGTGAAGCATTCTGTTCCTTTCAATATGTGGAAAAAAGTCAAAGATGACATAAATAAATTTTTTAAATTAATTCATACTTTCTCTTCTATATTTTGGATGTTTCTATATTTCTATATTTTGTGTGCATATTGTTTGCTTCTGTCTCCATTATTAAGCATTTATTTCATATTTAATTCTTATTTACTCAAGAAAGATAGATGCTTATGTTATTGATATTCAGTACTTTAAAGAACAGTATTAATAAATATATTTGGTTCTGGTCATAGATTTTGCTTAATACAATAAATTTTAATGTGCACCAAGTTTAATACTTTTCAACTCAAAGTATTTTCATTTCCATTATTACATGTTTTTTATTAGTTTCTCAGAGTGTGCTTCTTAATTTTCAAAAGTATATTTCTTTTCTAGTTACATTTTTATTTACTGGTGGTAGAAATGCATTAATGGTAGAAAATATGGTTCTCCATGGTTTTTACCCTTTGGAATTTTCGACAACATCCTTAAAATCTAGCATACGCTGACATTCTATAAAATAGCCATGGGCACCTGGAGTGACATATGCTTTCATTGTAATCTTTCTATTTTTGGTATTTATTCCACAACAGCCCAGATATAGGGATAATTTTCTTTCTGTCTGCAGAATAGCCTTTTTGTGTATGGTGCTTTCTCTCTGTTTAATTTTGTATGAAACAAAATATATAACATTTTAATTCCAGCAATACATTTGCATACTACCTTAGCAGTTATTCTTTTGCTATGTTGAACTTAACATTCCATTATTTCCTGCATTGTTGTTTCTGTTTAGAATGCAGTTGTTATGCTGATAAACTATGTTAATTTTATTTTAAAATGTAAGCTTTTTATAAAGCACACTTTAATATGTGCCTCTTTATTCCAATTTGAATGAACTGGAGATTTTCAATTTGCAAACCGATTATATTTTTTCAATTTTGGGAAATTCTGAGTTAATATTTCTTAAACTATTGCTTCTCTTTCATCTCTACTTTTATTCTAGAATTCTAATTAAACATGATTTATCACTTCACTGTGTAATTCAGACATCTCTGTGCCCTTATATTATTCACACTTTTGTATTCATTTGCCTTATTCTAGAAATTTACTCCTCACCTAATTTGTAGTTCATGCACTCTGTTTCAAATTTACTGTTAAACCTTTCTAACGTCAACTTTCAATATTAAGATCTTTCATTATTTCTATGTCATAGAAGAGCCTATTTGTGTTTTCACTGTCTGCTGAAATTTTCAATCTTATCTCTTTTTTGGTGGGGGAGGGAAGGTACTTTTTTGTAGGCAGAGAACAGTAACTTTAATACCTGGAGGCCTAAAGTTCAGTATACATTAACCATTGTTTCTATTGTTTCTTCATCCTTGCTCCATGCATTTCTGGCTACCTTTACTTAAATGTTAAACATTTATGTCAAAATAGTTTTGTAAAAATAATTAGAATTGAAAGGTGATGTGACCTTCTTAAAAAGAAAACTACTGTTTTCTTCTGCTAGGTTCACAGGATCTCCTTTAACAAAACTCCGTAGATGGATGTTTTTTGAATCACCTCAAGTGATTTAGAAGTTTGGCCACAGACCATATAAAATAGGTTTGCTTAAATTTTCCACTTATTCCAAGAAATTTTTCTTTGGAATCCTACACAAGAATCAGAAATGTACAATCACCATGAAATGATTTCAAAAATATTTCCCAGACTCTGCATCAAGAAACTTTTGATGAAAAAAAGTGTCTATAAATTGCCAAATATTCTTCCTTTGTTGTGGATATTGAACTGGCAATTTTCTCCTCATGTTTCAGCAAGCATCCTTGTACAAATCTAATTCACAACTTTAGAATGCTACATTGTTTCTTTAATATACACAAGTGAATATGGCTAAATATTACTAGCAAGAAAAAATAAAATTATTAGGTAGTACTCAAGGAAAATGTATTCTGTCAAATCTGTACAGAGATCAAGAATTTTGTTCAGAAATTCCTTGAGACAACTGAATATAAACAAAAATCTGTGTTCCTGATTTGTGGTGCCAATAAGAAGATCAATAAGAGGTGCTAACTATGTGACACTTAGTAGTAGGTTAGATCTGATACACTGACTCACCAAAAGATTATGAGAAGATAAGACAATGCTAGACAGTTTATTAAGAAATATAAAAAACATGAACACTGTAAATGCAAACAAATGTCAAATGCAAAGAAAGTAAAAATACAAATAGTCAATTAGAAAGGCCCTATCCAGAATTAAGTTACAATGTCAGAGAAAAAAAAGTGTTTGGACTAGAGAGAGTCTAGTAAATAACCAATAGGTGTATCATGGGAGGCAGTACTAAATTGATACTAACAGTTAAAGTTGTAAAAATAAAGAATGTGAGGTTGGATTATCATAATAAATCTATAAATCTTGAAACAATCACTTAAATAAGAAGGAAGCTGAACTTAGATTCTAACTGAAGAATAGTTATTTCCAGTATAGTCTTAGAACATGGCATGTAGTCATGAGGGTTGAATAATTGTCTTACCTCACATTTGTATTCATATATATTTGATATATTTGTTGTATATATATATATATATATGGTAAAAAATTGGTGTGACATCAAAAGATTAATTCAAGGTAATAAGGTAGTATTACTTGGGTCAAAAAGAAAGGAAACTTCAGGACTAGTGGAAGTAATAATAGTCTTAGTCTCATCTCCTTCCCTCTCTGTCTTAGCACTATACCCTTCCTATTCCTTAAACTGCAATGAAGCTAAGTTATCAGTTCATCAGAATAATGTATCACTGAAGTTCAGACTCTGTAAATAAAAAATAGGATTTCAAATTCTAACTTTACCACTTACTGGCTTTATGACCTTTATCCTAGTTCATCAATGTGTGAATAGGACCTAATTAACGTTCTCATGAAAAATACAAATTTTAATGAGAATTTAAATATAAATATTTAAAGCATTTGAATCACTCCATCACACATATAAAGTATTCAAAGGATAATACTATCAGACTAAAGTTAGTATATACATCAGGACCAATATTATTAATACCTTGTTAGAGATTGTCATAAAGATAATTTTAAAATACAGTATAATCTTCCTACCTTTAGGAAAAATACTCTATCTGCAGCTGAAATACTATGGTCAGTTCTAGTTGGTATATGTCATACCAAGAACATGAGTAATGAACAGAACTGAAATACAGTAGGACTATTAAATGTGAGAAGCAAATATGACCAAATCAACAACTGTCCACAGCCTTAAAAGAATAAACTATTTTCATTAAATCTCAGTTTTAAAAATGACATGATTCTTCATGAAATCTGAAGGAGGCAAAACGAAGGCAAAACAATGCAGGAACTCATTAATACCAAAAAAATGCTTTATCAAAAACGCTCCTCTTTTAACTTCTTCTTCCTCATGGTCTATATTTTGTTTTTCATTTTTAAATAATTAATCCATAAATCCTCTTTGTTACCATCGGCATCAGAATGGATGACGTCCACCAACTTTGCATCAGTGTAATCTAATCTGCTGTTTGATGGCTTTCCAGAAAATTTTGGCCCAGCAGGATCAAGACCTGAAATAAAATAAACTATCAATTCAATCAAGTATTATTTGAACATTCATTACATAAAATTGTATTCTAAGAATAATAAGCATTCATAGTTTTAGTTTAGACCCTTTCAAAACATAATTAAAATGTAATAAATAGCAAATATTTCCATTTGTGACTATGTATTACAAATTTTCAAAGACTGTCAATTCAAACAACACAAGAGATACAATAGCAAAACATTTTAAAATATTTTAATATTCTGTATAGATGGTAATTGAGAGTAAACCCCAAAACTTTATATTTAATAATTAGTACCACTAAGATTCCCACCTGAGGAGGGAAAATAATAAGGAATATTATCTTTCCTGTCTTGAACTTTGTGCCTTGTTAGTTCATTCACATATATCCTTAGGTTGAAAATGCTTTTTAGGTGACAAACATTATTAGAGGACTAGAATAAAACATATTTACTATTATGTTATCATTCATTTCTCACTAGAGATAACCATAACCTTTAAGAAAAGAAAAACAAATTAAAAATTCCAATTAGTATGGATATTATTTCTGGAGTATTTTAAATGCAAAGTAAAAATTCTAGTCTCATGATTTTCTGAGGAAAACAGGTAAAATTAAATTTCTTCAGAATAGGTATGCAGCAGATGAAACAATTATCTCTAAAACATTATTTTAAAAGCATAATACAATGTTATTCACCTCAGACTCTCCCATTAACCCTATTTTACTTGCTCAGTTGGCTGAATGATCCATTTGTCTCTTGCCATGACTTGCCTGGATGTACAACCTTCATGTTTATGGGTCTTAAATCATGATAATTGTCTGGTGTATGGTGTCATTTAAAAAGATTTGTATGTGCAGAGACACACCTGTTGATACAAGTTGTTTCTCCTGTACTTCCATCTTTGTTTTGAACTTTAACTGAAGACTATATTGCATTTTCTTAAAATTTAAAATTATTATTAGTCTTCTATAGGTATGGTTACCAATAATTGCAAAAAAAATTGCTTCAAATACAGTATTCTGTTTGTTTCTTCTTTTTCTTCTTTGTTTCTTTCTTCTTCTTCTTCTTCTTCCGTTCTTCTTCTTTCTTTTGCTTTCTTCTTTCTTCTTCTTCTTTCTTCTTCTTCTTCTTCTTCTTCTTCTTCTTCTTCTTCTTCTTCTTCTTCTTCTTCTTCTTCTTCTTCTTCTAAAATCACTACCACTTCTCAGGAGACAGTGAAAATTGTGTTAGCATTACTTGGCTGTTTCCTGGATGACTGTGGACTATGAGTGATGTTGGGAAGTAGATTCTTCTAGCACTTAAAATATTTACAAGATTTAAATACATCAAAATCCATGTACTGTACAATGTTACATTTTAGCTAATATAGGCATAAGGCATCTTTATAAGTTGACAGGCCAAATTTTCCTGTGTAGTCTTAAAATACTGTGCCATTAAAATTTAGATAGAACTGTGTCACGCAAGGGCTCATGCCTGTAATTCCAGCTCTCAGGAAGTTGAGGTAGGAGGATTGCTGTGAGTTCGAGGCCAGCCTTAACTACACATAACAAGTTGAAGTTCAGTTTGAACTATATAGTGAGATGCTACTTAAAACAAAAAACCTCAAAAAAATTTATATAAAAATTTAGATTGAAATTATTTCCTCTCATTTCCCTCATAGTATTTGAAGTTATATTAAGAACAAGAGATCAGAGTCTAACTAAAGTAAAGGCAACTATCTGAATGTAATATATGAAAAGTAAATGCTCATACATGATATATAATATGTAATTGTTGTACCAGTTAAATTTTAATGATATAAACTTTGATACCCCACAGTTTTCTAAAATGATAATTTTATTTTAAAAAAGTCATTTTACCTGTTATTCTTCCTAGTTCACCATGAAATATCTTTCCAACAAAACCACAAATGTGAGCCCCTAAACTCATACCTATGAAATGAAAATTTTCAAGAGATGCTCCCTGAATCTGTAAGTAAAAACAGTTTCATTATTTTTATTTTGCATAATCACAAAACATGTCTCTTACATCAATATTCTAAAATATGTTATTTTTCTGATTTAATTAATTCTGAGAGATAGGGATGAGACTTCATAATTCTGAAATAAGTACATTTTTGTTTATAAAATATCTTGTACCATAAATATTTAACTTTTCTCTATTCATTTTTAATAATATCATCAATTTTTTATTTAAAACTTAAAACCACTTAGCTATGATACAACATAGTTCATAAAAATAGTAGTTACCAAAACTTTTTGGGATCATAAAAGTAGGACATTAGCTGCTTACTTTGTGGTAGGTACTTTGACATGTGCTTTATAAATCTCATATTTAATATTCCTAATTTCCTCATGACTTAATCACTTCTGTCATACTGCCCAAAACTTTGTCTGGTTTCTTTAAATACTAATTAAACAGCAGCAAAATTTTACTAAGTAAGCAGTCACAGAAACATATGTACTTATCAGGAAGAAGAGGGATTTCATCGTGCTATGATCTGAGTATTTATGTCCCTTCAAAATTAATATGTTGAAATCCCAATGTCTAAGGTGCTGATAGAAGTGGGGCCTTATGAGTGATTATAAAATGAGGTTAGAACATCTAAGAATGGGATTAGTATTCTAACAAAAGAGGCCTGAGGGGTTTCATTTGAACCTTCCACCATGTGATCACACTGTAAGGAGACAACATCTGTGAACCAGCAAATGGACCTTCCCCAGATGCAGACTGTGTCAGGTCCTTGATCTTGGACTTCCCTGCCTACCCAACTAGAAGAAATACATGTCTATGGTGTATCAGTCCACTCTGTGGTGTTTTTCTACAGAAGATCCCATGGATATAAACAGGAGCCCAGATCAGTTTGAGTCCAAGATTTATGCTAATCTACCATTTGGTTTTATCTAATCAGATTGTATCAAAAATTCCAGCATAGCTTGTAAAAGGGCAATAATCATCCTCATGTGAGGGATACTAGAATGAGGTTTTAAGTGACATTACCCATCACAAACTGGAGAGTGATCCAGTTAATCTTCCAAGGCCAAGGTTTGTACACCTGTTAGCCGCAAGAGCGGGAACATGAGCAGTTTGTATGAGGGCATTTACTTCGCACATTTTCAGGGAGTTAAGATACCTGTGCACAGTTTCAGCCTGCGTATTCAAATGTCTGACAGCTTAGAGAAAGAAGTGGGGCATTTGCCATTAGTTAAAAACTAGGCTTGTTTTTTCTAAGCACAAAACACTTCTTAATTTCCAAGAGTAATGCCCAAATATCTGAGAGAGCATTTTTCCAGATGGTAATGGTAATGATCTTTTCATCCTTTCTTAATATAAAATTTTAACAACCACAGGCACTATCAGAAATGCATATATCTCACTACAAATTTTCCTACATTTCTCCATTAAATCCTATATTTAGTAACCTTTGAGATACATGTTTATTAAAGGCACCTAAAATAAAAAACAGCAATTATGCAATTTTACTGAGTATCAGTAAGAATGTTGAGGCAATTATATCTACAGATAAAATATAGTTGTATCCAAACTGGGAAATGTAACAATAATAATGAAAGCTGACTTTATTCAGTGATTACTGTCACCTAAGGGTTAAACACAAACACACATGCATTTACCTATATATGTGTGTGTGCATTTGAATGTTCATTTAATAGCTATACAAATTATAAAATTTTGTTATCACAAATATACAAGTAAGGAAACGTAACACACAGAGGTTTGGTGATTGTTCAAAGTCACACAGAGGAAAAGCGATGAATCTGGGTCAGACTCCTAATCGGTATATGTAGTAATTCTGGAATATGTTATGCTTGTTCTGTTGCAGAAGAGGCTTGGAAGTTCAGCATGGCACAACATGATTGTAGGTGTTAAGTCCATAAATGCCTTACAAATCAAATATAACCCTTCCTTCTCACAAGTATCTATCACCACTGCCTCTCAGGACAGATACAGGCCTTTTTTTTTTAAGTTTAAAAGTTGATTTAGTAAACAGAATCATTCAAATCACAGGTGATGTAGAATTTATTTAACCTGATCCAAACCCGAGCAGTTTTAAATGGAACAAAAGTTTGCTTTCAAAGTTGGCAAAGTATGCTACTTTCTAGGTCGTGTTTTCTTCACTTTTAGCAATTCACATTTTTAACTACATACTTATGATGATATTTGTAATGACTGCACTTGTACAGTTCATAAACTTCTACCCACACAGATCAATAGTTTATTCTGAAGTTGGTATTTCTAGAGAAATTCTTAAAATGATTTTAAATAAGGTATAACTGAATGTTTAAGATTATTTAAACATATGAAAAGTTGAATCTAGTATAGAATTAATTCCTGAAGCAAAAACAGTAAATAAAACTATGGCTGCATAAGTCACATTTACTGCCTTGAAGTAGTAAACTTCAATGCTTTTGGAAAAAGTATGCATTGTATTGCTGTGTCGTACTGCTTCTTTAACACTATGTATTTGTACAGTATGTAGATTCACAAAGTTTCCAGACTTACCAAAAGGTTCTGAATGTACCTACTTAAAATTTCAGCAACTTTTCTGGTATTTTTAACTGCTCTGTTGTAAATAAAAGTTGCAGCACCCTGGTTCCAGTCTACGACAATTAGATTCATATCTTCCTTATTCAGCAAAGTCCATACAAGTTTGTTAAGCCATGATGGTGTGGAGCCCACGGGTCTGTATCCATGAATAAGCCAGACTGTTTTTCTGTGTTTGTTGAAATTAATGTTCAGTGAATTATTTTGCTCAAACAGTGGTTCTGCACAGTTAAAGTTGTTTCTTGTATATAGCAGCAGAATTATCTTTAATCTAGGAATAAACAGTTCTTTTAAGGAATCCTTTACATTTAGCTTAGAGAATTCAAGGCATAGTCTTCTATTCTCTGAAATTCAAAAGAAAAATAATCAGACAAGCTAACTACTGGGATCGTATAAAATTCTTGTTGCTACTACAGACAACAGAACTGAACTTCAAGACTGGGAAGATTTTGACTGATTGGCATTTCCAAATAATTTACTGAGCAACTACAACATTTAAAGTAATATAGTTATTAGACATAAAGAATTTTTTAACTGTAAGTTATAAAAACTTACAAACTATAATAAGTACTGTTCGTATGAATTAGAGAATAAAAGCAATGTTTATGAATGAAAACACTAATATTGTTGATAATGTGACAAACACACCAATATATTTAAGTAATTTGGTTATAAATGTCAATATTTTTTGAAGATGTTATACAGAGATAAGTGTTAGAAAAGAGACACAATTTATGGGACCAGTTCTCAAATACAAATTAAAACAATAAGGTATCATTTTCTTATCAAAATAAAAACAGAAAACTATTAAAATTTATTAGGCAAGTATAACTAATATCCATATACATGATTGTCAAGAAAAAAGATATGACTTTCTTTTTAAATTGTTTATGTATGTGTGTCTATTGTGTACTATACATATAATAAAATTTTTATTTTTCTTCCAACAATTTACATTAATGAAATAAACATATTAAGTATAAAGCCATTAATCACAGGATTATGTATAATGTCTCAAAATGCATAATACCTTATATCTCATTATTATAATATTCCTGACAATATGTATCTCCTATCATCTATCTATACATCTATCTGTCTATCCATTTGTACATCTTTGAAGGAATTAGAGCAACGGAAAATAAAGTAACTAAGATTAATAACAATAGTCATTGCTAGGCAGTAAAACAATGGTTGCTTTTTATTTTCTTTTTCATAATTTATCAGAAATTTAATTTGTTTCAATAAGTGCATATTCTCAAAAATTTCATTGTAAATTATTTTATTTATGAAAAACATATGCATGTATTGTTTCTAGAACTTTAATTTTGTATGATATTTTGGGAAAGAAATTTATCACTACATATCAAACATGCACGGAAGTTTTTTATATTTTATCTCAATGACTTTACTTCCAAGAATATATACTTAGAAAAACACAAGAAATGAGTAACATATTGTTTTAATATTGACTGGGTTACATATTGTGGGACATTGCCAAACTGTACTCTCCTAAGTAATGAGGCCCTTTGCCTCCATCTTTCCCTGACCTCTCCTTCAACCCAATTTACTGAGATATGTAGAGATGGCTATATTGAAACAACTGTTCCCTTAATTTGCTAAAACAATGTGACCAAGTTCAGTCAAGACACTAACTTGTCTCATTACAGCATGTAGGTGAGAATTTCCCCCTCCCCTGCTGATAGCTAGAATGGGGGCTGGAGAAAGAGCCTGTGAGATTC